>JANAVB010042591.1:0-57336 GCA_029216955.1 Iris pallida
CTGAGGCTGCCGGATGCGGAAGCGCTGGCCTCCAGCATGCTGGCAGAGATGGTTGGCGGCTGGCGCTGGCACGCGCCTGTCCGGATGCTGAGCAGGCCAGCCAGATGCTGCAACGCAGCCGCGAAGCGCTGAAGCAGCGCACACTGGAGGTGGCGGCATGAGTGAACACGCTATCCGCGACATCATCACCTCCGGTCTTAATGTGCTGTTCTGTGGCATTAATCCGGGTCAGTCAACCGCTCATCAGGGGTTTCACTTTGCGCATCCTGGCAACCGGTTCTGGAAAGTCACCATCTGGCGGATTCACCCAGCAGCAGCTGAAACCGGAAGAGGAGCAGCGCTTAACGGAAACCGCTGCGGCATCACCATGCTGGTTGAGCGGCCCACGGTGCAGGCGAGTGAGTTAGCGCCTGATGAGCTGCGCGATGGCGGTAACGGCTGATGGAAAAGGTGCTGGATTACCAGCCGGCAGCGCTGGCGATTCTGGGTAAGGATGCGTTTCGTCGTGCTTTTAAAGAGCAAAGTCGAATGGGGCAAACAGCCGATATGTATGGGAAAACGCAGGTGTGGGTGTTGCCGAATCCCAGCGGCCTAATCGCGCTCTCTGGACGAGATGGTAGAGGCTTATCGTCAGCTCTATGTGGAACTGCATGCGGGGAACGAATGAATCTGCGCAGGGCAGGGGAGAGGCAGTACAGGCAGGCATAAAAAACCCCGGCGAACCGGGGTTTTTGTCTGACTTAATCGTCGAGGAAGCTACGCAGCACTCCGAACGGCTCGGATGGCGCAGTTTACGCAGAGCTTTGGCTTCAATCTGACGAATACGCTCACGCGTAAACGTCGAACTGTTTGCCCACTTCTTCCAGCGTATGGTCAGTGTCATATCGATACCGAAAACGCATGCGCAGCACTTTCGCTTCGCGCGCGGTCAGGCCAGCCAGCACGTCATGGTAGCAGAACGCAGGCTCTCTGAGGTAGCAGAATCCAGCGGCAGCTCCAGCGTGGTGTCTTCGATAAATCGCCAGATGTGAATCTTCATCATCACCAATCGGCGTCTCCATAGAGATCGGCTCTTTAGCGATTTTCAGCACCTTGCGGATTTTATCTTCTGCATCAGCATACGTTCAGCCAGCTCTTCCGGCGTGGGTTCGCGGCCATCTCCTGCAGCATCTGGCGTGAAATACGGTTGAGCTTGTTGATGGTCTCAATCATATGCACCGGAATACGGATGGTACGCCTGGTCGGCGATAGAGCGGGTGATAGCCTGACGGATCCACCAGGTCGCATAAGTCGAGAACTTGTAACCACGGCGATATTCAAACTTATCTACCGCTTTCATCAGGCCGATATTACCTTCCTGAATCAGGTCAAGGAACTGCAGACCGCGGTTGGTATATTCTTGGCAATCGAAATAACCAGACGCAGGTTAGCTTCCACCATCTCTTTCTTGGCGCGACGTGCTTTGGCTTCACCGATCGACATGCGACGGTTAATGTCTTTGACCTGTTCAATGGTCAGACCGGTCTCTTCTTTCAACCTGCGCCAGTTTCTGCAGGGAACGTGTCACGTCATCCTGCAGCTTCCAGCAGCTTTTCAGACCACGGCTTGTTCATGGCCAGTGCGGCTTTGAACCAGGTTCATGGTTTCGTTGCCGTAAACAGCGTGATGAAGTTTTCTTCGGCATTTTGCACAGCTCAATACAGAGCTTCATGATCAGACGTTCCTGGTACGGAGCGTTCCATCATGGTGCGCATGCTGCTACCAGGTAATCGAACTGCTTCGGTACCAGCGGAACTGCTTGAAGACATCAGAGAGGTTCTGGATTTCAGCAACGGCGGCAGCATGACTGCGACCTTTGCTTTTAATCACTGCGCGGGTAGTTTCATTGCTTACGCAGGTCAGAAAACTTCTCGCGCGCCAGTTCCGGATCGATTGAGTTATCGTCGTCGGAGCTGTCATCATCCTCCTCATCTTCTTCTTCATGTCCTTACGATCGGCTTCAGAAAGTTCAGAGCCCACGTGCGTTGCCGTTGGGGCGATATCTTCTTCTGCGTTAGGATCGACGAAACCGGTGATCAGATCGGAAGGCGTGATTCGCCTGCTTCAACTTGTCGTACTGATCCAGAAGATACGTAATCGCTTCAGGGTATTCGGCTACAGAACACTGAACCGGTTGATACCGTCTTCAATGCGCTTAGCGATGTCAATTTCGCCTTCGCGCGTCAGCAGTTCAACGGTACCCATTTCAGCATATACATGCGGACCGGTCAGTTACGCCCGATTTCAGATTCAACGGGATAAACACCTGAGCGGCAGCTTCCGCGGCATCTTCGTCAGTATCGGAGCTGTTTTCGTTCAGCATCAGATCGTCGGCATCCGGGGCTTCTTCAACCACCTGAATACCCATGTCGTTAATCATCTGGATGATGTCTTCGATCTGATCTGAGTCGACGATATTCCGGCAGATGGTCATTGACCTCAGCATAGGTCAGATAGCCTTGCTCCTTACCACGGGTGACAAGAAGCTTGAGCTGTGACTGCGGGTTTTGCTCCATAAGACGGTATCCACACTCTGTTAAATTAGATTGGTGTCGGTCGGCAGCGAGCCAACAATAGCAGTAAAGGCATTTAATTCTTCCGCTGCCTTCGTCGCGGCGTGGGCTTTGCCCATCAGTATTCGGCACTTAAGCCGCTTGTATAAACTCTGTGCTAAGGGCCTGGCTTACTTGCCATTCTGCTCCCCGGCAGTGCTTGCTTTCCTCACGTACTTCAGTACGCTCCGGAAGCTGTGCGCTGGCGGTGACCAGACTGGCTTTGACGCCTGCGGCCTTTAAATTTTGTGCTGCTGGCCTGGCTTACTCGCCATTCTGCTCTCCGGCAGTGCTCGCTTTCCTCATGTACTTCAGTACGTTCCGGAAGCTGTGCGCTGGCGGTGACCAGACTGGCGTAAACGCCTGCGGCCTTAACTTGTGGTACTGCGGACTATTCGGTACCGGCATCCATGGTAGCGAAACGGGTGTCCGCGGCACTAAAACAGGCAATCTGCCCTTTCATCTGTCAGAACGGGCAGCGTGCTGAAAACAGTTACTTTCTGGCAAACGCCTGACTGAGAGTCCAGAGTTCCCGGCGCTCATCGGCGCTCAGCCCCTGGGTGCGTTCACGCGCAATCAAAAACTCCAGGCGCTCTTCAAGAGCAGAGTCGTAGATGCTGGCCAGCGAGTCCTGAAACACCGCTTCGGCTTCCTCATCTACTATCATGTGGTTCCAGATCGCCAGTGTTTCAAGCGTCTGACTAAAATTTGTTCCGCGATATAACTCTAGTAGCTGACCGGTGGTCAATCCAGGATTCTCATTACAACGGCCCACTAATTCAATAAATAGCGGTAACCCGGCATTTTTGACTCAGACAGCCCATCAAGCGAAGGCACCAGGGTGGCCAGCTGCGGACTCTGAATCAGCAACGCGATCAGCACGCGCATAGTGGTACGCTTAAGCGGTGGTCGTTCCGCTTGCGGCCAGCTTCGGCATCAGCTTTTCAAGCTGATTGTCGTCAAGAATACCCAGCTTATTCCCCAGTTCCTGACGCATATAAATTCGTAAGGTCTCACCAGGGATCTGTGTAATCAGCGGTAAAGCCAGCGTGCTCAGGCGCGCCTTTCCGTCGCGTGAGCTCAGATCCACCTGCGGCAGCAGGCTATCAAATAAAAACGAAGAGAGCGGCATCGCCTGCTCCATCCTCGCTTCAAAGGCGTCTTTACCCTCTTTGCGTACCAGCGTATCCGGGTCTTCCCCATCAGGTAAAAACATAAAGCGTAGCTGACGACCATCATTCATGTAAGGCAATGCGGTTCAAGCGCACGCCATGCAGCTTCACGACCAGCCCTGTCGCCGTCGTAACAGCAGATCACGGTGTCGGTACTGCGAAACAGCAACTGAATGTGTTCAGCAGTGGTGGAGGTGCCTAATGACGCAACGGCATAATCTATCCCGTACTGCGCCACAACCACGTCCATGTATCCCTCAACCACTAACAGGCGGGCGGGTTCAGGATGGTTCTTAACAGCTTCATAGAGGCCATAGAGCTGGCGGCCTTTATGGAAAATAGGTGTTTCCGGCGAGTTCAGATACTTCGGCGTATCGTTACCCAGCACGCGTCCGCCAAAACCTATGACGCGTCCACGCTTATCGCGGATCGGAAACATGACGCGGTCGCGAAACCGGTCATAAGTACGGCCTTTGTCATTGCTGACCAGCATGCCCGCTTCCATCAATGACTCGCGATCTTCCGATTGCTTACCAAAACGCTTGAGAACGTTATCCCAGCCGGCTGGCGCGTAACCTATGGCGAAGTGATTGATGATTTCGGCGCTCAGACCACGACGATCAAGATAGTCGCGTGCTGGCTGCGCACTGGATTGCTGCAGACCCTGCTGATAAAAACCGTTCAGGTTCTCCATCAGCTGATACAGGCTCTGGCGCTGATGGCGTTCCATCTGGCTGGCCTGCTTCATAAGGCACGTCTAAACCGTGGGAAGTGGCTAACTCTTCGATACTTTCCACAAACTCCAGACGATCAAAGTTCATTAAAAAGTCGATAGCGTTGCCGTGTGCACCACAGCCGAAACAGTGATAGAACTGCTTTTCGCCGTTTACAGTGAAAGAGGGCGTTTTTTCATTATGGAAAGGACAGCACGCATGGAAATTCTTACCCTGCTTTTTCAGCTTAACGCGGGCATCGATAAGATCCACGATATCCGTGCGGGCAAGTAAATCGTTGATAATACGCGTGGAATTCGTCCAGCCATACGCCCCAGATTTCAGCTCATAAACGGCAACAAGCCGCGCTTCCTTTCGGAAAGCACGGCCTTTTACTTGACTCTGTCTGCGTGAATCACGCGGTGGAGGCGGGACCTCCGGAACGACTTAGTACAGACGAGTGCGGCGTGCGTTTTCGCGAGCCAGTTTCTTGGCGTGACGCTTAACTGCTGACGCTTTAGCGCACGTTCGGTAGTCGGTTTTTCATAGAACTCACGACGACGAACTTCAGCCAGAACGCCTGCTTTCTCGCATGAACGCTTGAAGCGACGCAGTGCTACGTCAAATGGCTCGTTTTCACGTACTTTAATTACCGGCATGTAACTCTCACCTCGATAAAATTCGGTTTTTGCTGCTGACTGCGGCGCCAGCACATTTCAAAATGGTGCAGCATTTTACTCCAACTCGAGTTGGTTTGTAAAGCACCATGGATAATTTGAAACCAACAGGAGCGTTTGCCTGTGCGGCTGCCGGTTTTTCCAGGGGCGGGAGTATAGCGCACTCTTTAGCCGACAGAAAATGACTTTTTACGGTGGATGCCCGCGCTGCACATCCAATTGCTGTGATAAACTGCGCGCCGCAAGAATGAGGTGATGCAATGCGAATTCTGGGTATTGAAACGTCGTGCGATGAAACCGGCATCGCAATCTATGATGACGAGGCCGGATTACTGGCTAACCAACTCTACAGCCAGGTAAAACTGCACGCCGATTATGGTGGTGTGGTGCCGGAACTGGCCTCACGTGATCACGTGCGTAAAACCGTGCCGTTGATTCAGGCTGCGCTGAAAGAGGCCGGTCTGGAGCCGCAGCAGATCGACGCGGTGGCTTACACGGCAGGCCCTGGACTGGTCGGTGCGCTGCTGGTCGGTGCCACCATTGGCCGCGCCCTGGCGTTTGCCTGGAAAGTCCCCGCCGTGCCGGTCCACCATATGGAAGGCCACCTGCTGGCGCCGATGCTGGAAGAGAATCCGCCGGAATTTCCGTTTGTTGCACTCCTGGTGTCGGGCGGACATACGCAGCTGATTAGCGTCACCGGCATTGGTGAATATGCGCTGCTAGGTGAATCGATCGATGATGCGGCGGGTGAAGCGTTCGACAAAACGGCCAAGCTGCTTGGGCTGGATTATCGGGCGGACCAATGCTGTCGAAGATGGCGCAGCAGGCACGGCGGGACGTTTTACCTTCCGATGACCGATCGTCCGGGCCTGGATTTCAGCTTCTCCGGCCTGAAAACCTTTGCCGCTAATACCATCCGCGCCAATGATGATGATGCTCAGACCCGTGCTGACATCGCCCGCGCCTTTGAAGACGCTGTGGTGGATACGCTGTCGATCAAATGTAAGCGTGCGCTGGATCAGACCGGCTTTAAGCGTCTGGTGATTGCCGGTGGCGTCAGCGCTAACCGCACACTGCGCGAGCAGATGGCGATCATGATGCAAAAGCGCGGCGGCGAAGTGTTCTACGCCCGCCCGGAGTTCTGTACCGATAACGGTGCGATGATCGCGTATGCGGGCATGGTGCGGTTAAAAGGCGGAACGCGGGGAGAGTTAAGCGTCAGCGTGCGACCGCGCTGGCCGCTGGCGGAACTGCCCGCCATCTGATGTGAAAAAAGCCGGCTTGCCGGCTTTTTTTATGGCTGAGATTTCTTTTTGCGCTTCCAGATCTTGCCTTCCTGACCCCGCCATATTATCGTGATGACGCAGCAGGATCAGACAGGAGAGCATAGAAACCGGGAAGGTGAACTGCGGTTTGAACCACCACACATAAAAAGGCGCGATCAGCGCGCTGACGATGGCACCCAGCGAGGAATAGCCGCTGAGTAAGACCGTTAACAGCCAGGTGCCGGTGACCAGCCCGGTTAAGTCCCAGCCAATCGGCGCAATCGCGCCAAATGCCGTCGCCACACCCTTGCCACCGCGAAAGTGAAAGAATACCGGATAGATATGACCCAGACAGGCGGCGATGGCGGTCAGGCCCAGATAGAGCGGAGTCACGTGCATCAGATAGGCCAGCCAGACCGGCACCATCCCTTTCAGCACATCAAACACTAATACGCTGGCTGCTGCGGTTTTACCGCCCAGACGCAGGACGTTGGTGGCACCCGGATTGCCGGAACCGTGTGTGCGCGGATCGGGCAGGCCAGCGAGTTTGCAAACCAGAATCGCACTGGAAATCGAACCGCATACGCGAAAATAATCATACCAAGCGCGAAAGCACTCATAACACCGTACCGTTCCCTTTAGGGTCGTTTTGATCTCTTTAACCGTGGATAATACGCATAATCAGCCGGAAGTGGTATCCGGCTTAGCCAAAAACAGAGACTCTCATCATGGATATCGTATTTATAGAACAACTCACGGTTTTCACCACCATTGGCGTTTACGACTGGGAACAGGGCATACAACAGAAGCTGGTGCTCGATGTCGAAATGGCCTGGGATAACCGTCTGGCGGCAAGCAGCGACGATGTGAAAGATTGTCTTAGCTATGCGGATGTCTCCTCGGCGATTCTGACGCATCTTACCGGCAGTCGTTTTGCGCTGGTTGAACGGGTTGCTGAAGAAATCGCGGATCTGTTGATGAACCGTTTCAATTCGCCTGGCGTCCGCATAAAGGTAAGCAAACCGGGGGCTGTAGCCCAGGCAGCACAGGTTGGCGTGCGAATTGAGCGCGGGACTATTCCTAAATAAATACGATGTGATTGCCATCACAATGAAACCAAACCAAATTACTGTCTGTCATAGCGTGTACCGTTTCGTTACAGCAGGCGAAATGGTGTAGACCTTAAGGTTTAATTCAGGCTGAGAGCGGCATGATTTCAGGCGATAGCCACGCGCTACCGCCTTTTTAATGGTTTTGAAACGGATAGAGGAAACATTTGATGGCAGATATTCATCAGCTTTGGGTGCTGCAATCCTGGGCGTTGTGGAAGGACTGACCGAATTTTTACCGGTCTCTTCCACAGGGCACATGATTATAGTGGGTCACCTGCGGGCTTTGAGGGTGAAAAAGCCGAGACCTTTGAAGTTGTGATCCAGTTAGGATCGATTCTGGCTGTAGTAGTGATGTTCTGGCGCCGTCTGTTTGGCCTGATCGGCATCCACTTTGGCGAAGTCAAACATGAAGGCGTCGGTACTGGCCGTCTGTCGCTGATCCATATCCTGCTGGGTATGGTACCGGCGGTGGTCGTGGGTCTGGTGCTGCACGATCAGATTAAAAACGCTGTTAATTCCGATCAACGTGATGTACGCCTGGTGGTAGGTGTGTGCTGCTGCTGGCAGCAGAGTTCCTTAAGCCAAAACAGCCGAAAGCGGTGGGCGTCGATGATATTACCTATCGTCAGGCGTTTATGATTGGCTGTGTTCCAGTGCTTAGCGCTGTGGCCGGGCTTCTCACGTTCCGGTGCAACCATCTCCGGTGGCATGCTGATGGGCGTGAGCCGCTATGCCGCGTCTGAGTTCTCCTTCATCCTGGCGGTGCCAATGATGATGGGTGCGACCGTACTGGATATGTACAAGAGCATCGGCTTCCTGACGATGGCGGATTTCCCGATGTTCGCAGTGGGCTTTGTCACGGCGTTTATCGTGGCGCTGATTGCGATTAAAGCCTTCCTTCAGCTGATCAAACGCATCTCGTTTGTTTCGTTCGCGATCTACCGCTTTATTGTGGCAGCCGCGGTTTACATGGTCTTCATGTAAAGCCCATGCAGCCTGCTAGTCAGGCTGCGTAATCGCCAGACCCTGCGCGACGGCGTCAATCCGTCGTCGCGTCAACTCTTCCCGCACTTCTGCACCTTTAAATCCCGCTTCGGACCACTGCTTTGGTCGGCACCGCCTGCGCCAGCGCAAAAGCACGACGCAGATAGTCGCCCTGCGGATAAGGCATACTCTCCAGCCCGGCTCGCCCGCGCGCATCCGCTTCACTGGTTAGTGCCATCTGCTCAACGCGCTGCGGCTTACGCCAGGCATCGATCCGGTCAAACAGTGCACCAGTGACGCGGCGGATTGCCGTCAATGGTGTGCACCACGTCGTGAAATTCGGTCACAATCAGCGCCAGATCGCGAATCGCGTTTGGCACCCGCAGTCGCTGGCACAGCGCCCCGACCAGCGGAACGCCCCCAGGCATGACCGTGGTGGCTGGGCCACAGCTCAGGCGGCGTCAGCGCCTTGCCGACGTCATGGAACAGCGTGGCGAAGCGCACCTCGATCTCACTGGAGAGGGCGGCGGCCATCGCCAGTGTCATCAGCGTATGGACGCCGGTGTCGATCTCCGGGTGCCACTTAATCGGCGCAGGAATACCAAACAGATTATCCAGTTCAGGAAACAGCACCTGCAACGCACCGCAGTCGCGCAGGACCTGAAATAGACCTGCGGATTACGGGAACTCAGCGCCTTTTCCGTCTTTTCCACACCCGCTCAGCAGTGAGATTCGACAGCTCGCCGCTTTCGGCCATCTGCTGCATCAGCTGCTGGTTTCGGGGGCAATACGGAAGTTGAGATGGGCAAAACGCGCCGCAAAGCGCGCAACGCGCAGTACCCGCAGCGGATCTTCACTGAAGGCGTCAGAGACGTGACGCAGCAGGCGCAGGGCAATATCACGCTGGCCATTATAAGGTCGACCAGCTCGCCGTTTCATCCTGCGCAATCGCATTGATGGTCAGATCGCGGCGCTGTAAGTCCTGCTCCAGCGTCACGTCGGGCGCGGACCAGGTGACAAAGCCGGTGTAGCCTTTCCGTTTTTCCGCTCGGTACGTGCCAGCGCATACTTTCGCGACTGACGGGATGCAGGAAACGGGAAAATCGCGACCGACCTGGTGATAGCCTGCTCAAGCATGGCTTCGGGCGTGGAACCTGTCACCACCCAATCTTTGTCTGTAACCGGCAGATTCGCAGCGCATCACGCACCGCACCGCCAACAAGAAACGTCTTCACGCAAAACTCCAGAGAAAAAGAAATGACCTGCAGCCGGGCGCGTCCCGCGCCTGAAATCAGCGGTGCATATCATTTTATGTTGCACAGATTCCCGGATTGCAGACATGCCAAAAGGGGGATCCTGCGATCCCCTGCTCAATCCGGCTAAATGGTGTCAGTTCATCCAGCGATCACTTTTCTTACGGCGCGGCAGCATGTGCGGCAGTAACAGGCCCAGCAGCAGGCCGACGCCCAGCACGCCGCCGCCATACATAAACCACTGCATGATGATGGTGCGCTGCTTATCATCCAGCTGAACGTTAGCGGCGCTGACTCTTTTCTGCGCGACGATCAGCTCATTTTTCAGCTTCTGATTCTCGCCTTTCAGCCCGTTGATAACGCCGTCGCTGCTGGCGACTTGTTCTGCATCTCAGCCGTGCGCTGGTTCCAGCTGTTGTCGATGTTATCCAGTTTGGCGGTCAGATCTTTCACCTGCTGCTCAAGCTGAGGCACCCGGGTGCGCAGGCTCGGATTAGCACTGAGCTGCGACAGCGGGATCCAGGTAGTACGGCCTTCCGAATCACGGATCTGGCCATAATGCGTGTCATTGTTGGTCTGTAACAGCTGCACCTCTTCCCCGGCGTTCAGCTTACCGAGCAGGCGAAACTGATCGCCCGGTCCGCTACGAACCCAGGTTGAAAGTTCATCAGAAACATAGCGTTTTTCGTCGGCATGGGCAGGTGCAAGGGGTGCTAAGGGCCAGCAAAGGAGTCCCAGCGAGAGAATTTTTTTCATTCGATTTCGTTTGGCTTAGTCTGACTAAAAATTTACCGGCACAGTCTGGAGAGGCCTCGCATAAATCTGAATGAGAACTATCCTGGTCTCATGAGAGTGCGAAAAGGTCTGCGAAAGAGCAAAGAAAGCAGAGACAGCGCGGCTTCTGTGCATTAATCTTCGCCTGATAACCCCTGCCCTCCAGGCGACAGCTTGAGTAACCTGCTGATAATCGCCTGAAATATGCAGGAAACACCCTCTTAAGTGCCAGCGGCGTAGTGAATAAAAAATTATGACCATCGAAATCGAACTAAAGTTCATTGCAACTCCACAGGCGGCCGGGAAACTGGCTGAACTGCTCTCCACTCTGCCGCATCAGCATCAGGCTGCCGCGAGTGACCAACATCTACTTTGAAACCGACGACAACCAGCTACGACGCTGGGATAGGGATTGCGTATCCGCGGCGTTGACCGCGTTATGAAATGACGCTGAAAGCGGGGGCAGACGCTCGGCGGACTGCATCAGCGCCCGGAATACAACGTTGAGCTCAGCGAACCGGTTCTGGAATGCACGCCTGCCAGCAGAGATCTGGCCGCAGGGCACTGATGTCGCGGCGCTGCAGCCGCGCTTGCAGCCCCTGTTTACACTCATTTCCAGCGCGAGATCTGGCTGATCACCACAGGCAACAGTGAAATTGAAGTGGCGTTTGATCAGGGCGAGGTCACGGCAGGTGATCTCAGCGAACCGCTGTTGCGAGATCGAGCTGGAGCTGAAACGTGGCGACGGCAGGATCTGCTGGCCTTCGCACAGCAGCTGGTGGCGCTGGGCGGTCTGCGTATGGGCGCTGAGCAAAGCCGCCCGCGGCTATCAGCTGGCGCAGGGTAATCCGCCGCGCCAGATACAGTCTTTCCCGCTGCTGAAAGCGGGCGCCAAAGCCACCGTAGAGCAGGGCATGGTGGCCGCGATGTCAGCAGGACTTCATCACTGGCAATATCATGAAGAAGTCTGGCTGCGCGGCAACGCGGCGGCTCAGGATGCGGTGCGCGAAGCGCTGGATCTGCTGCGTCAGGCGTTCAGCCTGTTTGGTGCGCTGGTGCCGCGTAAAGCCAGCAGTGCGCTGCGTCAGCAGCTGACCGCTGGAGAGAGACGCTGGTGAATGAGAGCAGGATGCTGCCACTTTCTGCTTATCTTCCCTCTCGGTTGAGACGCAGCTGGCGCTGACACACTGGCTGGCTGAGTCTCAGTGGCGTCAGTGGACGATGCAAAGGGGAAGCCAAGCTGCAGGGGTCCTATAAACGTCAGCGACATTATGCTGAGCCGCGTCAATGCCGATCTGAGAGAAACGTTCATCACGGTAAAACAACCCAACGAGTATCAGGACAAGCCACCGTCTGGCGGTCAATTGCTGACCGTCCACTGCTGGCGGGATTCTATCCGTCTGAAGCGGTCGTCAGCTGGCTCGACCCGTGGCAACAGCTGCTGTCGGCAATTCATGAAAAACAGACGTCCGGGTTAGCTGGCTGGCGATGCAGGCGCTGAAACAGCCTCCGTTCTGGCTCACCAGCGGCGCTGGCCGCTAACGGGCATTACGTTACGCCATCAAGGAGGGAGTGTTATGTTGTCAGCACTTCCCGCGTTGCTACGCGACCAGGCCGAAGAGGCCGCCCGACAGCTGGGGTTCCGCTGGCTTCGTTAAGCCCGGAGCAGGTGCCGGACTGGCTTTCAGCGATTTTGTGCTGGAAAACCTGCAACAACATCCCGACTGGTGGCAGGCGATGCGCGACCAGCCGCCGCAGCCTGATGAGTGGCAACACTACTCTGCGTGGCTCAATCAGGCGCTTAGCGGCATCGACAGTGAAGCGAGCCTGATGCGTGAACTGCGGCTGTTTCGTCGCCGTATGCTGGTACGCATCGCCTGGATGCAGTCTCTGCAGCACGCCACAACCGAACAGAGCCTGCAACAGCTCAGCGCATTAGCGAAGTGCTGATCAGCCGGGCGCGTGACTGGGTTTATCAGGATTGCTGTCGTGATTTTGGTACGCCCTGTAATGCGGACGGCGACGCGCAGCCGATGCTGATTCTGGGCATGGGCAAGTGGGCGGCGGCGAACTCAATTTTCTTCTGATAGACTGATCTTTGCCTGGCCGGAAAACGGCACAACGCGTGGCGGACGGCGTGAACTCGACAACGCTCAGTTCTTTACCCGCATGGGACAGCGGCTGATCAAAGTGCTGGATAAACCCACCAATGGATGGCTTGTCTATCGGGTGGATATGCGGCTGCGCCCGTTTGGCGACAGCGGCCCGCTGGTGATGAGCTTTGCCGCGCTGGAAGATTATTACCAGGAGCAGGGACGCGACTGGAGCGTTACGCCATGGTCAAGGCGCGGGCTGATGGGTGATGACCACGATCGCTGGAGCCTTGAACTGCAGCAGATGCTGCGGCCATTCGTTTACCGCCGCTACATCGACTTCAGCGTGATCCAGTCACTGCGTAACATGAAAGGGATGATCAGCCGCGAAGTGCGGCGACGCGGGCTGAAGAACAATATCAAAATGGGTGCGGGCGGCATCCGTGAACCGAATTTATCGTGCAGGTATTCCAGCTGATTCGCGGCGGGCGTGAGCGCCTCATTACAGCTGCGTTCACTGCTGCCGACGCTGGAGGCGATCAAAACCCTGGCCCTGTACCCGCGGAACAGGTCGATGCGTTGCGTGTTGCCTATCTGTTCCTGCGGCGGCTGGAGA
This sequence comes from Iris pallida, assembly GCA_029216955.1. Taxonomy (NCBI): domain Eukaryota; kingdom Viridiplantae; phylum Streptophyta; class Magnoliopsida; order Asparagales; family Iridaceae; genus Iris; species Iris pallida. The sequence continues at coordinate 13,251 of JANAVB010042591.1, forward strand.
ATCTGCTGCAAGCCTGGGCGACGAGCAGACCCGACCTGCCAGAGGATGAACTGCAGCGCCCGGCTGGCGTGGGCGATGGATTGTGCCGACTGGCTGCTCTGATGACCGGCTCGACGCCAGATGGCGGCGGTGCGCGCTATCTCGACGAGCTGATTGGCGAAGATACCCCTGAGATTGGCGATCAGCGTGAGCTGGCGGAGTTTCAGGTGCTGTGGCAGGACCAACGGAGGATAGCGAACTGGCGCCGCTGGTGCCGCAGTCAGTGACGAGCAGCGGCTTACACTGCACCAGACGCTGGAGGCGTTTCGGCAGGATATCAACCGGCGCACCATCGGCCCGCGTGGTCGTCGGCGTGGACCAGCTGATGCCGCGTCTGCTGAGCGAAGTCTGCCCGCGTGAAGATGCGGCGGTGACGTCGGCCGCCTGACGCCGCTGCTGATCGGCGTGCTGACCCGCAGCACTATCTGGAGCTGCTGACCGAATATCCACGGTGCGCTGCGCACTTAATTCGCCTGTGCGCCGCTAACCGATGGTAGCCAGCCAGCTGGCGCGTCATTATTGCTGGATGAACTGCTCGATCCCGCCACGCTCTATCAGCCAACCGCCACCGATGCCTATCGCGATGAGCTGCGTCAGTATCTGCTGCGCATCCCTACCGAGGACGAAGAGCAGCAGCTGGAAGCGGTGCGGCAGTTTAAGCAGGCACAGCATCTGCGTATTGCCGCCGCCGACCCGACATCGCCGGAACGCTGCCGTGTGATGAAAGTCAGCGATCATCTCACCTGGCTGGCAGAAGCGATTATCGAATCTGTGGTGCGCCAGGCATGGAATATGATGGTGCAGCGTTACGGCCGTCCTTCGCATCTAAGTAATGAACATGAACGCGGTTTTGCCGTACGGGCTACGGCAACTGGGGGGCTGGGAGTTGGGTTACAGTTCTGACCCGATTTGGTGTTCCTGCATGACTGCCCGGCAGACGCGGTGACAGAAGGGGAGCGCAGCATCGATGGCCGTCAGTTCTATCTGCGCCTCGCCCAGCGCATCATGCATCTCTTCAGTACCCGCACCTCCTCCGGCCTCTACGAGTGGATGCGCGCCTGCGTCCTTCGGGCGCAGCGGGCATGCTGGTCAGTACCTTGAGGCCTTGAAGAGTATCAGCGCAGTGAAGCCTGACCTGGAGCATCAGGCGCTGGTCCGGGCACGCGTCGTCTTTGGCGAGGCGGCACTGGGTGACGTTTCAGCGTGATTCGTCAGGCGATTCTGTCGCTGCCACGTGCCGCGGAATCGCTGCAAACGGAAAGTGCGTGAGATGCGTGAAAAGATGCGCGCTCACCTCAGCAAAAACATAAAGGCCGCTGGGATATCAAAGCCGACGCGGGGGCATCACCGATATTGAATTCATCGCCCAATATCTTGTCTTACGCTACGCCGCTGAGCAGCCTGAACTGACGCGCTGGTGTTCTGACAATGTGCGCATTTTCGAGCTGATGGCGAAGTACCATAAAATGCCCGCCGATGAAGCACAGGCGCTGACGCAGGCTTATGTGACGCTGCGCGACGCATTGCACCATCGCGCCCTGCAGGAACAGCCCGGCCACGTTGAGCCAGAGGCCTATGCAGCGGAGCGGCAGGACGGTTCTGAGCAGCTGGCAGCGCTGGCTGATAACGCCTGCGTCTATCCTGGCGTGATGCTGATAGCACAAATCGCAAGTGCTATCATCCGCGCACTATTTTTAATGCAGTCTGGAGTGTCTGGAATGAAAGTGACTCTGCCCGCGTTCGGCCAAGCTCAGTGCTGGTTGTTGGCGATGTTGGATCGTTACTGGTGGCCAACAGCCGTATCTCCCTGAAGCGCGGTTCGGGGTGAAAGTGGACATGGTTGAAGAGCGCCCTGGCGGCGCGGCAAACGTGGCGATGACATTGCAGCACTCGGTGCCGCGTCGCGCCTGATTGGCCTGACTGGCGAAGAGATGTGCGGCGCGAGTGTTGAGTAACACGCTGAAAGACGTCAACGTGCATTGTGACTTCGTGGCGGTCAAAAGCCATCCGACCATTACCAAACTGCGCGTGCTTCCCGCAATCAGCAGCTATCGTCTCGATTTTGAAGAGGGCTTTGATCAGGTCGATCCGGAGCCGATTCAACCAGAAAATGCGTGATTCACTGGCCGCCGCGGGGGCGCTGGTGCTGTGATTACGCCAAAGGCGCGCTCTCCAGCAGACCATGATTACTCTGGCGCGCGAAGCGGGCGTACGGTATTAATCGATCCGAAAGGCACCGATTTTGCGCGCTACCGTGGCGCGACGCTGCTGACGCCGAACCTCTCTGAATTTGAAGCCGTGGTCGGCAAATGCAAAAACGAAGAGGAGATCGTGGCGCGTGGCACTCAGCTGATCGCCGATTTTGACCTTCCGCGCTGCTGGTGACCCGTTCAGAAAATGGCATGACGCTGCTGCAGCCGGGCAAAGCGCCTCTGCATCTGCCCACTCAGGCACAGGAAGTCTATGACGTGACCGGTGCGGGCGATACGGTGATTGGCGTGCTGGCGGCGGCGCTGGCGGCTGGCGACTCGCTGGAAGAAGCCTGTTTCCTGGCCAACGCGGCTGCGGGTGTGGTGGTGGTAAACTGGGTACGTCCACCGTCAGCACCGTTGAGCTGGAAAATGCGATTCATGCCCGCCCGGAACAGGGTTTCGGCATCATGACCGAGCGCAGTTAAAAGCCGCCGTTGAGATGGCCCGTCGCCGTGGCGAAAAAGTGTAATGACCAACGGCGTGTTCGACATTCTGCATGCCGGTCATGTCTCTTACCTGGCAATGCCCGCAAGCTCGGCGATCGACTGATTGTCGCGGTGAACAGCGATGCGTCAACTAAACGTCTGAAGGCGAAAGCCGTCCGGTGAACCCACAGGAAAACCGGATGATCGTGCTGGGTGCGCTGGAAGCGGTCGACTGGGTGGTGGTATTTGAAGAGGATACGCCGCAGCGGCTGATTGCGGGCATTCTTCCTGACCTGCTGGTCAAAGGGGAGATTATAAGCCGGAAGATATCGCGGGCAGCAAAGAAGTGTGGGCAAATGGCGGCGACGTTCAGGTGCTGAACTTCGAAGATGGTATCTCCACTACCAACATTATCAAACCATCCGCGGCAGCTAAAGCGCAGCGTAAGCGGAGCCGGGCTCCCGCTTAAAGGCTTATTCTGGCTTGTTGTCCGCGACGGGTTTCACCACGTCTGCAACCGGTGACGGCGAAGCTGCGGGTGAGGTCGCTACGGCGGCTGATGGTGTGGTTGCAGCAACAGGCGTTACCGGTGCGGTTGCCGTCGGCGGCGTACCGGCTGATGACCCTGACTTTCCAGCTGTGCCAGACGCTGCTCCAGCGCCGCCAGCTTCTCACGTGTACGCAGTAATACCTGCGTCTGCACATCAAACTCCTCACGGTTGACCAGAATCCATCCGGGTCAGCTGCGCCTGAAGAACCTGACGAATTTCTTTTCGACATCATCACCAAACTCACGAACACCTTTAGGCAATCGCTTCGTGAACCTGACGGGCAAGTTGTTCAATTTTTTTCGTGTCGATCATGATGATTTCCTGGTTACGGGGAGCTGTGTCAGCGGTTTACCAACGTAATAAGTGTTAAGTGTAATGCCAGAAATGAAAAGGATAAACCTCAAATCGGTAACGCAGGAAATGCAAAAGCAATTGCGCTATTGATGATTGCCGCCTCAAACGATCGGCGTTATAGTTAAAGTGCTTATTCTCAGGGCGGGGCGCAATTCCCCACCGGCGGTAAATCAGCTTCGGCTGAAAGCCCGCGAGCGCTTTATCTTGTGAAAAGAGGTAAAGGTCAGCAGATCCGGTGTAATTCCGGGCCGACGGTTACAGTGATGGGAGAGGGTAACGACATCTGTCGGACAATTGTGTCTGCTTCACGTTATTGCCACGTCTTTTTGACGTCACTCCTAAGCACGCCCTGATTCTGGTAACCCATACATTTTAAGGTTTTTATTACCATGAATCAGACGCTACTTTCTGAATTTGGCACGCCTGAACAGCGTGTAGAACGTGCTATCGCCGCCCTGCGTGAGGGACGCGGTGTGATGTACTCGACGATGAAAATCGCGAAAACGAAGGCGACATGATCTTCGCCGCAGAAACCATGACCGTTGCAGATGGCACTGACTATCCGTCACGGCAGCGGCATCGTCTGCCTTGCCTGACCGAAGCGCGTCGCCAGCAGCTCGATCTGCCAATGATGGTGGAAAACAATACCAGCTCTTTCGGCACTGGCTTCACCGTGACCATTGAGGCCGCAGAAGGCGTCACTACGGGCGTCTCCGCGCAGGATCGTATCACCACCATCCGCGCCGCCATTGGACAATGCCAGACCCCCGATCTGCATCGCCCTGGTCACGTCTTCCCGCTGCGTGCCAGCGAAGGCGCGTATTAACCCGTGGCGGGCATACCGAAGCGACTATTGATTTAGTCACCCTGGCCGGCTTTAAGCCCCCGGTGTGCTGTGCGAACTGACCAACGATGATGGCACCATGGCCATGCGCCAGAAGCGATTGCGTTCGCCCGTCAGCACAACATGCCGGTGGTGACCATCGAAGATCTGATCGCCTGGCGTCGCGCGCACGAAACACGCCACGCCAGCTAATCTGGCTGCCGCGATAAACAGGCCCCTCCCGGGCCTGTTTTTCTTCCTGACGCCCGGGATGGCGCGGCCTGACCGCTGACTTTCCTCTCTCCTTCATGCCTAAAGCGCTGTTAAACCCGCCACGTAAAATTTCATTCAATTTCCTGATGATCACCATCATGGTTATCCGCGTGATAAGCAGCGGATGCGCGTATCGTAATGGCTATCAAATACTCGATCCCGGGGATCACATGAGCCAGTTACGAATGCCAGCGCTGTTTTTGGGTCACGGCAGCCCGATGAATGCCCTTGAAGAGAATCGCTATACCGCGCGTGGCGTCACCTGGGCGATACTTTGCCACGTCCACGCGCGATTATTGCGGTTTCGGCGCACTGGTATACGCGTGGCACCGCCGTGACGGCAATGGCACAGCCTGAGACCATTCATGATTTTGGTGGCTTTCCGCAGGCGCTGTTTGATACGCGCTATCCGGCACCGGGATCGCCTGAACTGGCGCAGCAGCTGGTGGAACAGTTAGCGCCCGTTGCGGTGACGCTGGATCACAAGTGGGACTGGATCATGGTTCCTGGGGGTGTGCTGATCAAGATGTATCCGGATGCCGATATTCCGGTGGTGCAGCTAAGCATTGATGGCACCAAACCCGCGGCATGGCACTTTGAGATGGCCAGAAACTGGCTGCACTGCGCGATCAGGGTGTGATGATTGTCGCCAGCGGCAACGTGGTACATAACCTGCGTAAGTGCGCTGGGATGGCAACAGCGAAGTTTATCCATGGGCCAGCAGTTTTGAACAGTTCGTGCGCGATAACCTGGCAGTGCAGAGCGATGCTTCTCATCCGCTGGTTAACTTTATGGATCATCCTGGTGCGGCGCTTTCTAATCCGACACCTGAGCACTATCTGCCGCTGCTCTATGTACTTGGCGCACGTCAGCCGGATGACGCCATCAGCATTCCGGTTGATGGCATGGAGATGGGTGCGATCAGCATGTTGTCGGTTCAGGTAGGTTAGGGAAGCCAGAAGAAAACAGGCCAGAAGCTGGCCTGTTATCGCGGTGCATTAACCGATAAAAGCGTGCGGATAGAAACGGGAAAGATCCTGCGTGATCAGGTCGCGATCTTCCCGCAGGCCGATACCGGCCGGTTGATCGTCAATCAGCCAGCTGCCGATCAGCGTATAGCTGTCGCCAAACTTAGGCAGCGGATGGAACTGCTGGACGATCATTCCTTCTTCGCCATAGGGTCCATCGACGCGGGCGATCTCCTGACCATTTTCAACGATGCGGATGTTGGCACCTTCACGTGAAAACAGCGGTTTCACCACATATTTGTCCATGTGCGGCACGTCATCTTCCGCGAACCAGGCGGGCAGCAGGTTAGGGTGATTCGGGAACATCTCCCACAGCAACGGCAGCAAGGCTTTATTCGAGATAATGCTTTTCCAGGCCGGTTCCAGCCAGCGCACGCCAGCATCGCCCAGCTTGGTGGAGAACATCTCACGCAGCATGAATTCCCACGGATAGAGCTTGAACAGGTTGCTAATCACCTGATCCTGGGCGTCGGTAAATTCCCCTTTTTCGCCCAGTCCAATTTCATCCATGTAGAGAACTCACTCGGCAGTCCCGCTTCGGTGGCGCAATCCTGAAGATATGCACGGTGCCGCGATCTTCGTCGGTATCACGGCAGCAGGCGAAGTGCAGCCAGTTGAAGCCGTGCTGCTGATGTAACGCGGCAAAGCGTTCAATCAGCTTTTCCTGCAGGCTATTAAACTGATCGCTGCCTGCGGGGAGCTGACCGGCGTTGAGCTGGTCCTCCAGCCACAGCCACTGGAAAAATGCCGCTTCATACAGCGAGGTCGGCGTATCGGCATTGTTCTCCAGCAGCTTTACATCGCCTTTGCCATCCCAGGCGAGATCCAGACGAGAGTAAAGCGAAGGCTGACGCTGATGCCATGAATCGCGCACGAAGTCCCAGGTGTGTTTGGGGATGCGGAATTTAGTCAGCAGCGCTTCGCTGTTAACCACTTTTTCCACCACCTGCAGGCACATTTGATGTAATTCAGCGGTCACATCTTCCAGATGCTCGATTTGCGCCAGCGTGAACTGGTAATAAGCATCTTCACACCAGTAGGGTTCACCATGCATGGTGTGAAAACGAAAACCGAACTCGGTGGCTTTTTCGCGCCAGCCTGGGCGCTCTGAAATGGCAATGCGTTCCATCGGGGCGTTAGCCTCCCATTGAGCGGCTGGAAGTGCCGCTGGCGCTGCTACGCTGCATGCTGTTCTGCTTCGCGACGGTTTCACCAAAGCCACCACGGGTAATGGTGGAGGTGGTAGCCGGTTTTGGTGCCAGCGCCGTTTTCGGCACGGTCATGCTTTTGCCGGATGTTGCTGCACCATAATTACGGCCTGATGCATCAACAAACTGACCATTGGCCGGGCTGCGGGCATTTTTCGGAGAGAAGAGCGGTTGCTGTGCAAAGCCCGAACCACCGCCCATCATGCGGCCCATCATGTAACCTGCCATCAGTGGCATCCAGAAGCTGCCGCCACTCTGCTGCGATTCCGCATTAGTGGTGCCCACGCCCGCCTGAGCCGGTGTCTGCTGACACTGGTTTTCACCAAATTCAGCGACACAATCTTCACGCGTGGCATATTTTGGCGCGGTGCGTTCCGCCTCTTTTTTGGCTTCATTGAATGCGGTAGTACATTGCGCACTCTGGCCCGGATTGGCTTTTGAACAGTCATCGGCATTCTGGTACATCGAAACTGTTTCGTCGTTCTGTTCACAGCCAGCCAGCATAAATACCGCCGAAACGGCGATAGCAACGGGCGTTAAATGGCGTGCCTGCCAGCTTTTGCGAAAAGCGGCATAGCGAATAGATTTTGTGCGTTTCATTATGATTATCCTGTGCCCAAAGGTAGCGCATAGAATAGGGGATGGGGGGGTAAAATTGAAGCTGGAGGCCTGATACAACAGGGATCTTTACTTAGTTATACGTTCAACAGAGAGACGGGCCGCAAAGCAGCCCGTCCGCTCATTAATTACCGAAAGGATTACCGCTGCTGTGGCGAGCCGCAGGACGTGCTGCCTCAGAAGAGCCGGTTGCTGCCGGACCGCTATCCACGCGCGCGGTCTGCTGTGCATTTTCCGGTGCTACCGTTTCCGGTGAGGTCGGGATCTCTTTACCCAGCTGGCTGTTCAGTTTCTGCAGGCTCTGCTCATTGAGCGTACCCAGCGCATAGCTGATATTCAGCTGGTTAATCAGATAGCTATAGCGCGCATCGGAGAGCTGCTGCTTAGCGTTGTAGAGCACGGTGGTTGCATCCAGCACATCAACGATAGTACGCGTACCAACCTGATAGCCCGCTTCTGACGCATCCAGAGAGCTTTGCGCAGAGACCACGGCCTGTTTATAAGCGTTGATGCTGCTGATAGAAGCATTCACGTTGTTAAACGATGAGCGGACTGTCTGAACCGCAGAGCGGTGCGCGCTTTCCAGCGATTCACTGGCGCTGACGAAGCTGTACTGTGCCTGTTTCACCTGAGAGGTGACGCTGCCGCCGCTATAGAGTGGCAGTGAGAAGCTCAGACCCACCTGGTTAGTACCGCTAATGGAGTCAGTAGAGCCCTGGCTCTGGTTCGCACGGCTGCCGCCATATTTGCTGTTCGACAAGCCGGTAGAGGCTGTCAGACCAATAGTGGGCATATGACCCGCTTCCATCTGACGGATCTGCTCACGGGCTAAATCCTGGTTCAGACGCGCAGAGAGCAGCGAAAGGTTACGGCTTTCCGCCTGCTTAAGCAGCGCGCTGACCGGCTCGGGCTTATCGGTTCTGAAGCGATCAATGCTCAGTGACGCCAGCGACATGTAGTCCATGCCGGTAATCTGACGCAGCGTTTCCACGTTGTTATCGAGGTTATTACGCGCGGTCACTTCGTTAGCCAGCACGCTGTCATATTGCGCACGGGCGTTCTGTACGTCAGTAATGGCAACCAGGCCAACGTTAAAGCGCTGGGTGGTTTGATCCAGTTCGCGATAGATCGACTGTTTCTGCGCTTCGGTGTAAGAAAGGGTATCAATCGCTTTCAGCACGTTGAAGTAGGCGGTCGCGGTGTTCAGAATCAGATCCTGCTGCGCCACCTGATAGGTCACATCCTGGATACCGGCAGCTTTTTCCTGCAGGGTCAGCGCGCGCCATTTCGACATGTCGAAAATAGTCTGGGTTAATTGCAGCGAGCCGCTGGTCGTGTTGGAATGGAGACCGCTACTGTCGCGATAGCCGCCGTTATAGGTGTAGTCTGCACCCAGGCCGAGCTGGGGTAATAATGGGCTACGCGCTTCGTTGATTTTCTCAAAGGCAGAATCGCGATCGGCAGCGGCGCTGCGCAGATCCGGGTTGCTCAGACGTGCTTGTTGATAAACCTGAAGCAGGTCTTCGGCCTGGCTGGCGAAGCTGAAACCGCCCAGGCTCAGCCCAATAAAAAATGGGAGCAGTTTTTTCATTTGCATTCCTTTTGTTGCAGCAAATTGCAGTGGGTGCGCTGCCGGGTAAGCCAAAAAATTATCGCCGATTCTAGCAGAGGGCAACTGTGAGATAAGTTGGCTGAACGTGCCTTCTCCCCCTAATTTACGTAAATAATTCAGAAAGAACCACTTACATGGAGCACGGTTACAGGCTTTTTTCGCTCCACCTCAATCTGCATAAGGAACCCGATGATGCCGGAAGAAAAAAAATCCCCTGTGACTTTCACAAAAAAACGATGTAGAAATTATTGCACGCGAAACCGTCTATGATGGTTTTTTTTTCCGTCGTACGTTATCGCTTCCGCCACCGCCAGTTTAACGGCGAAATGAGTGGAGAAGTACAGCGCGAAGTTTTTGAGCGCGGACATGCCGCCGTGCTGCTACCTTATGATCCCTTACGCGATGAAGTGGTGCTGATTGAACAGATCCGCATCCCGGCTTATGACAGCAGTGTTTCGCCCTGGTTGCTGGAGATGGTCGCCGGCATTATTGAGCCCGGTGAATCTGTTGAGCAGGTCGTGCGCCGTGAAGCCGTTGAAGAAGCAGGATTAGAGGTCGGCCGGATTAAGCCCATGCTTAACTATCTGGCCAGCCCTGGCGGCACCAGCGAACGTCTGTCGGTGCTGATTGGGGAAGTGGATGCCAGCCAGGCAGAGGGATGCCATGGTCTGGAGGAAGAGAATGAGGATATTCTTGTCCATGTGGTGAGCCGCGAACAGGCTTACCGCTGGGTGGAAGAGGGGATAATTGACAATGCGGCGTCTGTCATCGCCCTGCAATGGCTGGCGTTGCACCATGAGAAACTACGCGAAGAGTGGATACAAAAATGAAACAGCGCTATACCCCTGACTTTCCCGAAATGATGCGGCTCTGCGAAACCAATTTCGCCCAGTTACGCCGCCTGCTGCCGCGTAACGATGAGGCGGGAGAATCGGTGATCTATCAGGTGAGTGGCGCCCGTTATCAGCTGACGATTCAGGAGTCGACACGCTACACCACGCTGGTGGAGATCCGCCAGGTCGCGCCTGCCGTGAGTTACTGGAGTCTGCCCTCGATGTCGGTAAGGCTCTATCACGATGCGATGGTCGCCGAAGTGTGTTCAACTCAACAGATCTATCGTTTCAAAGCGCGCTATGATTATCCTAATAAAAAATTGCACCAGCGCGATGAAAAACATCAGATAAACCAGTTTCTCGCAGACTGGCTGCGCTACTGCCTGGCACATGGTGCGATGGCAGTTCCGGTCTGCTGATGCGTATAATGCAGTAAATGGCGTGGAGACGAAGGAAACGCTTTGGATAGCCTGCTAACTCTTCCTGCAGCGAACGGTTCCGAAATCAGGATTTTGCAAATCACGGATACCCACCTGTTCGCGGGAAAACATGAATCGCTGCTTGGGGTGAACACCTGGTCGAGCTATAAAGCGGTGCTGGATGCGATTATTGCGCAACATCGTGACTACGACCTGATTATCGCCACCGGCGATCTCGCCCAGGATCACTCTATCGAAGCCTATCAGCATTTTGCTGAGGGCATCTCACGTTTGCCCCGGCCCTGCGTCTGGCTGCCCGGTAATCACGATTTTCAGCCCGCGATGTTCGACACGCTGGCAGCCGCTCATATCAATGCCCACAAGCAGGTGCTGGTGGGTGAGCAGTGGCAGATTGTGTTGCTGGACAGCCAGGTCTCAGGTGTGCCGCACGGCATGCTGAGCGATTATCAGCTGGAGTGGCTCGATAACGCGCTGGCCCGCTATCCGCAACGTCATACGCTGGTCCTGCTGCACCACCATCCGCTGGCTTCTGGCTGCACCTGGCTCGATCAGCACAGCCTGCGCAACTCACATCAGCTCGATGCGGTGTTACAGCATTACCCGTTAGCCCGGACGCTGGTCTGTGGTCATATTCACCAGGAGCTGGACCTTGAGTGGCACGGTCGTCGTGTGCTGGCCACGCCTTCAACCTGCGTTCAGTTCAAACCGCACTGTACCAGCTTTACGATCGATACCGTGGCACCAGGCTGGCGTTGGTTCACGCTGTATCCGGATGGCGGCCTTGAGACCGAGGTTAACCGGCTCGACACCGACGCTTTTCGTCCCGATTTAGACTCAGAAGGATACTGACGCGTGGCGGCATTACTCTATCTGCACGGTTTTAACAGCTCGCCGCAGTCGGCAAAGGCGACGCAGTTCCGGCAATGGTTAGAGGCGCAGCATCCGGAGATCGAAATGATCGTGCCCCAGCTGCCGACGTTTCCGGCCGATGCAGCCGCAATGCTGGAAGATCTGGTACTGAGCCGCAGCGGCGAAACGCTGGGGCTGGTGGGCTCTTCGCTGGGCGGTTATTACGCTACCTGGCTGTCGCAATGCTTTATGCTGCCTGCTGTGGTCGTCAATCCCGCGGTACGGCCTTTTGAGCTGCTGGCGGATTTCCTGGGCGAAAATCAGAATCCCTACACCGGCCAGCAATATGTGTTAGAGTCACGCCACATTTACGATCTGAAAGTAATGCAGATTGAACCGCTGGAAGCGCCCGATTTACTCTGGCTGCTGCAACAGACCGGCGATGAAGTTCTCGATTACCGTCAGGCGCTCGACTATTACAGCGCGTGCCGTCACACGGTAGAAGAGGGCGGAAATCATGCATTTACTGGATTCGAGCGCCATTTCCCGCAGATTCTGGACTTTCTCGGTCTGAATCATCCCTGAGTAATGCGGAAATCGCACCCCATTTCACCCTTCTAATCAGACATTTACGATGAGTCAATCTAACTATAACGCGGATGCCATTGAGGTCCTGACTGGCCTTGAGCCTGTTCGCCGTCGCCCGGGGATGTACACCGATACGACGCGGCCCAACCATTTGGGTCAGGAAGTGATTGATAACAGCGTCGATGAGGCGCTGGGCGGCCACGCGAAGCGGGTTGAAGTGATTCTGCACGCTGACCAGTCGCTTGAAGTTATTGATGATGGTCGCGGCATGCCGGTGGATATTCACCCGGAAGAGGGTGTGCCTGCCGTCGAGCTGATCCTGTGTCGTCTGCATGCGGGCGGCAAGTTCTCCAATAAAAACTATCAGTTCTCGGGCGGCCTGCACGGCGTTGGCATCTCGGTGGTGAACGCCCTGTCAAAACGTGTCGAAGTCACGGTGCGCCGTAATGGCGAAATCTATGACATGGCGTTTGAGAATGGCGACAAAGTCCAGGATCTCACGGTCACCGGCACGGTGGCTAAACGCAACACCGGCACGCGCGTCCATTTCTGGCCCGATGAAAGTTTTTTCGACAGCCCACGTTTTTCGGTGTCACGCTTATCACATCTGCTGAAAGCCAAAGCGGTGCTCTGTCCTGGCGTTGAGATTGTCTTTAAAGACAAGCTGAACAATACCGAACAGACCTGGTGCTACGAAGATGGCCTGACTGACTACCTGTGCGAAGCGGTGAATGGCTTACCGACGCTGCCGGAAAAACCGTTTGTCGGCAGCTTTGCTGGCGATGTGGAAGCGGTTGACTGGGCGCTGTTGTGGCTGCCGGAAGGCGGTGAACTGTTAACTGAAAGCTACGTTAACCTGATCCCGACCATGCAGGGCGGGACTCACGTCAACGGCCTGCGTCAGGGGCTGCTGGATGCGATGCGCGAGTTCTGCGAATACCGCAACATTCTGCCGCGTGGCGTGAAGCTCTCCGCTGAAGATATCTGGGATCGCTGCGCCTATGTGCTGTCGGTGAAGATGCAGGATCCGCAGTTCGCCGGGCAGACCAAAGAGCGCCTCTCTTCACGTCAGTGCGCAGCCTTTGTCTCTGGCGTGGTAAAAGATGCCTTCAGCCTGTGGCTGAACCAGAATATCCAGATCGCAGAGCAGCTGGCTGAGCTGGCGATCTCCAGCGCCCAGCGACGTATGCGGGCAGCCAAAAAAGTGGTGCGTAAAAAGCTCACCAGCGGTCCGGCGCTGCCGGGCAAACTGGCGGACTGCACTGCGCAGGATCTGAATAAAACAGAACTGTTCCTGGTCGAAGGGGACTCGGCAGGCGGCTCGGCCAAGCAGGCGCGCGAAATCGTGAATATCAGGCGATCATGCCGCTTAAGGGCAAGATCCTGAACACCTGGGAAGTCTCTTCCGATGAGGTGCTGGCGTCGCAGGAAGTGCATGATATTTCCGTGGCGATCGGCATCGATCCCGACAGCGAAGATCTTTCACAGCTGCGCTACGGCAAGATCTGCATTCTGGCGGATGCGGACTCCGATGGTCTGCACATCGCCACGCTGCTGTGTGCCCTGTTCGTGAAACATTTCCGTTCACTGGTCAGAAACGGACACGTCTACGTTGCCATGCCGCCGCTCTACCGTATCGATCTTGGTAAAGAGGTCTACTACGCGCTGGATGAAGATGAGAAAGAGGGCGTGCTGGAGCAGCTGAAACGCAAAAAAGGTAAACCTAACGTTCAGCGCTTTAAAGGGCTGGGCGAGATGAACCCTTTACAGCTGCGCGAAACGACGCTGGATCCGAATACCCGCCGTCTGGTACAACTGACCATCAGTGAAGAGGATATCGATCAGACGCTGCGTATGATGGATATGCTGCTGGCGAAGAAACGTTCCGAAGACCGGCGTAACTGGTTGCAGGAAAAAGGCGACAAGGCCGATATCGAAGTGTAAAAAAACAGGACGCGAAAGCGTCCTGTTCTCTTTGTGCTTCAGCCAGCACATTCCCAGAGAACCCGGCAGATTCAGAGCAGAGACAGTAACCCTTGTGAAAATTACCCTGGAAGAGCTACGCGCCTGGGTGGCGGTGGTGGACAGCGGTTCCATTACCGCGGCAGCATCCCAGCTGGCGCAGACCAGTTCGGGCATCAGCCGGGCGTTGTCCCGGCTGGAGAGCAAGCTGCAGACCACCCTGTTGCATCGCACCACCCGACGGCTGGCGCTGACCGAAGAGGGACAGGTTTTTCTGGAGCATGCGCGCCAGATCCTGGCCTCGGTTGAGCAGGCCGAAGAGCAGATAGCCCTGCGACGCGAGATGCCGTCAGGACGGTTGCGGGTAAACGCCGCCACCCCTTTTATGCTGCATGTGATTGTGCCACTGGTGGACGATTTCCGCGCCCGCTATCCCCTGATCCAGCTTGAACTGAATACTGACGATATCCTGATCGATCTGCTGGAGCAGCAAACGGACATTGCCATTCGCATCGGCGAACTGCGCGACTCTACGCTGCGCGCCCGGATGCTTGGCAGCAGTGCGATCCGGCTGATGGCCAGTCCGGCCTATCTGGCGAAAGCGGGCACCCCGCAGAGCGTGGCCGATCTCGCGCAGCATCAAATCATCGGCTTCAGCCATCCTGAATCCCTCAACGTCTGGCCGGTCCTGCAGCCTGATGGAGATTTCATGCGCATTAAGCCCACAATCTCTGCCTCCAGCGGCGAAACCATCCGGCAGCTGGCGCTGGCAGGACAGGGGATCGCACGCCTCTCCGACTTTGTCAGCCGGGAAGATTGCGCGACAGGACGGCTGGTGCCGGTTCTCCCCGCTGAAACCCGCGAGCTGCGGTTGCCGGTGCATGCGGTCTATTACCGTAACACCACGCTCTCTTCGCGCATCGGCTGCTTCCTGGATTTTCTCCGCACCGAGATTGATCAGCGTCAGCTGCTCTGAACCAGCCTGTCAGAAACAAAAAACCTCTGTCACAGGACAGAGGTTCAGATGGGTGACTTACCCGTATTCGGGTGCCTCTGACCGCAGTAAATAAGCCTAATGCGCAGGAAACACGGGCAGAGAAGGAAAGCGTCCCGCGCCAGGGACAAAAACGCCGGGAGCGTTTTGAACAACGCAACGCGTTGGCCCGGCTACGGGCGCACCTCAGGGATGAGGTGCGTAATCGCGCGGGCCGAGCGCCCATGGATGGTTTAAGCGACTTTCCGATCTGACCGTGTTTCCTGTGCCTGCTGCCGGGTCTCGCAGTGGGCCATGCCAGATTTTATCACCAGCCTTGACCCCGTTTACCGAAAAGGGGTTAAGCCTTCAGCACGAATCAGGCGCTGGGTTCCAGCACCAGAATCTTCACATCCACCACATCATCTTTAATGATGGCGCGATGCGCATCCATATGCGGCATCTGCTGATGCTGCTCCAGATGACGCAGCGTTTCCCACTGTTCCAGCATAAAAATGGAGTCTGGCGAGTTCTGTTTCCATGGCACCTGCGCCTGATGGTCCAGCAGCGCGTCATACTGATGGCAGCCTTCTTCTTCTAAAACCAGCGGGATCAGTTTTTTCACCGCATCCAGCACGGCCTGACGGCGACCGGGTTTGACACAAATTTCAGCAACGACTGTTAACATTCGCGAATTCCTCTTTCGTGGGAAAATAGGGGGTATCCCCCAGCCATCTTACGCAAAAACGCGACTAAGATGGGTCCGATAAGCGGCAATATCGCGTGGCACGTCCGGCGCTTTAATCACATCGTTGCAGATAAAGGTCGGCAGCGCTTCCATGCCCAGGAACTGGTTGGCTTTGTGGAAGTGCAGATAAAGACCATCGACGCCGACGCCTTCAAAGAACTGCTCCGGATCGGTAAAGGCCTGCAGTGGCGCATTCCAGGTCAGTGACAGCATATATTTTTTGCCCTGCAGCAGACCGCCGGAACCATATTTCTTCGCCGCATCAGAACGGGTACGGCCATCGCTGGCGTAGAGTGAGCCGTGGCCTTCGGTAAAGACTTCATCGATGTAACGCTTCACCGTCCACGGCTCGCCCATCCACCAGCCAGGCATCTGATAAATCACCACATCGCTATCGACATATTTCTGCACTTCATCGGCGACCACGTAGTCGCTGTCAGCCAGGGTCACAGACACCTCATGCCCCATGTCACGCAACTGGCTGGCCGCAACGTCGGTCAGCGTGTGGTTCAGTTCGCCTTTAGAATGGGCAAAGGTTTTGCCGCCATCGATAATTAAAATCTTGCTCATGAATCGTTTGCCTCATTTCCTGAATATGGCGCTTAGCTTACGCGCGCTGCGGTCGCAGAAAAATGGGAGGTTGATCACAACACTTTTGCTGTGGAAGCAACAATGCGTCGGTTTATGGCACCATCGGCAGGCAAACTCACCGTGAAAACAATTAAAGAAAAACGTAAAATGAAAAAAATTGTCCTCTCTTTGCTGCTTGCCAGCAGTGCTGTCCAGGCACAATCTCATCTCGACACCATCCTCAGTTCTAAAACGCTTAAGGTCTGCACCACCGGCGACTACAAGCCTTACAGCTACCTGCGACCCGATGGTCAGTATGAAGGGCTGGATATCAGCATGGCGAACGCGCTGGCTACCTCGCTCGGCGCGAAAGTGGAGTGGGTGCCAACCAGCTGGAAAAACCTGATGCCCGATTTTCTGGCAAAGCAGTGTGATATCGCCGTCGGCGGCGTCTCCGTCACGCTGAAACGCCAGCAGACCGCCTGGTTTGCCCGGCCGCTGGATGTGGATGGCAAAATCCCGCTGGTGCGCTGCAGCGATAAAGAGCGCTTCCAGACCATCGAACAGCTCAACCGGCCTGACGTGCGGCTGATTGAACCGGCTGGCGGCACCAATGAAGCCTTTGTGCACAGCCACCTGCCACAGGCCTCACTGACGCTGTTCCACGATAACGTCACCATCTTCCGGCAGCTGGTGGACAACAAGGCGGATGTGATGATCACCGATGCCTCTGAAGCGCGTTTTCAGCAGCAGCATTACCCGACGCTCTGTGCGATCAATCCCGACAAACCGCTGCAGTATGGCGAGAAGGCTTACATGATTCCGCGTGACGACATCAGCTGGAAGCTCTATGTCGATCAGTGGCTGCATCTCAGCACCGCCACCGGCGAATATCGTGACATTGCCCGCCAGTGGATGGGCGCAAAGCCCTGATCCACTTCCGCAGACAGGTCAGACACTTGCCGGTCTGAATCCGGCGTGCCTCCGGCACATAAAATCGCGCGGCGGGACGCCTGCTCTCCCGCGCTTCCCCTGTGACTAACACCAGCGAATAAGGTACTATCCTCGCCAAACCACCGCCGGGTGTCCCGCCGTTGTGGGCCACGATGTGAGGATGAGAAATTAATGAGTGAACTGACTCAGGATGGTGCAGAGCGTCTTGCCCTGCACACATTCACCGAGAATGCGTACTTAAACTATTCGATGTACGTCATCATGGACCGCGCCCTGCCTTACATTGGCGACGGATTAAAGCCGGTTCAGCGACGTATCGTCTACGCCATGTCCGAACTGGGACTTAGCGCCAGCGCAAAATTCAAAAAAATCGGCGCGTACCGTGGGTGACGTGCTGGGTAAATACCATCCGCACGGCGACAGCGCCTGCTATGAAGCGATGGTGCTGATGGCGCAGCCGTTCTCCTACCGTTATCCGCTGGTCGATGGCCAGGGTAACTGGGGTGCACCGGATGATCCCAAGTCATTCGCGGCGATGCGTTACACCGAATCCCGCCTGTCAAAATATGCCGAGCTGCTGCTGGGTGAGCTGGGTCAGGGGACGGTCGATTATCAGCCGAACTTTGATGGCACGCTTCAGGAGCCGAAGATGTTACCGGCGCGCCTGCCCAATATTCTGCTGAACGGCACCACCGGGATTGCCGTGGGTATGGCGACCGATATTCCGCCGCACAACCTGCGCGAAGTGGCTCAGGCCGCCATCGCGCTGATCGACTCGCCGAAAACCACGCTGGAACAGCTGCTGGATATTGTCCAGGGGCCTGATTATCCTACAGAGGCGGAGATCATCACGCCGCGTGACGAAATCCGCAAAATCTATCAGACCGGTCGCGGCTCGATTCGCCAGCGTGCAGTCTGGAAGAAGGAAGAGGGCGAGGCGGTGATTACCGCGCTGCCGCATCAGGTGTCGGGCGCGCGCGTGCTGGAGCAGATTGCGAACCAGATGCGCAATAAAAAACTGCCGATGGTGGAGGATCTGCGTGATGAATCGGATCACGAGAACCCGACCCGCCTGGTGATCGTTCCGCGCTCCAACCGCGTCGATCTCGATCAGGTGATGAACCATCTGTTCGCCACCACCGATCTTGAAAAGAGCTACCGCGTTAACCTCAACATGATCGGGCTGGATAACCGCCCGGCGGTGAAAAATCTGCATGAGATCCTGACCGAATGGCTGGTGTTCCGCCGCGATACGGTCAAACGTCGTCTGAATCACCGCCTGGATCGCGTGCTGCGCCGCCTGCATATCCTGGAAGGTTTGCTGGTTGCGTTCCTGAACATCGATGAAGTGATCGAGATCATCCGTACTGAGGATGAGCCTAAGCCGGTCCTGATGTCACGCTTTGGCATCAGCGAAACCCAGGCCGAATCGATCCTTGAACTGAAGTTGCGCCACCTGGCAAAACTGGAAGAGATGAAGATCCGTGGCGAGCAGGCGGAGCTGGAAAAAGAGCGCGATCAGCTGCAGGCCACGCTGGCCTCTGAACGCAAGATGAACACCCTGCTGAAAAAAGAGTTACAGGCTGACAGCGCCAGCTACGGCGACGATCGTCGCTCGCCGCTGCGTGAGCGTGAAGAAGCCAAAGCCCTGAGCGAAACCGAGCTGGTGCCGTCTGAACCGGTGACCATTGTGCTGTCGCAGATGGGCTGGGTGCGCAGCGCCAAAGGCCACGATATTGATCCTGCCGGACTCAGCTACAAAGCGGGCGACAGCTATCTGGCTGCAGCACGCGGCAAGAGCAATCAGCCGGTGGCCTTTATCGACTCCACCGGCCGCAGCTACACTCTGGATCCGACATCGCTGCCTTCCGCGCGCGGGCAGGGCGAGCCGCTGACCGGCAAGCTGACGCCACCGCCGGGTGCGGTAGTTGAACAGGTGCTGATGGAGCCGGATGACCAGCGCCTGCTGATGGCCTCTGATGCGGGTTACGGCTTTATCTGTACCTTCAGCGATCTGGTGTCGCGCAACCGCGCCGGTAAAGCGCTGCTGACGCTGCCGGAAAACGCCCGTGTGATGACGCCGATGGCCGTCCATCATGAAGATGACATGCTGCTGGCGATTACCCAGGCGGGACGGATGCTGATGTTCCCGGTCGGGGAGCTGCCGCAGATGTCGAAAGGCAAGGGCAACAAAATCATCTCGATTCCATCCGCGGAAGCGGCCGCCGGTCAGGACAAACTGGCCTGGCTGATGATTTTGCCGCCGGGCAGCGCTATCACGCTGCACGTGGGCAAGCGTAAAATGCTGCTGCGCAGTGAAGAGCTACAAAAATTCCGCGCCGATCGTGGACGTCGCGGCACGCTGTTACCGCGCGGCCTGCAAAAAATTGATCGTGTTGAACTGGATGCGCCTGCGCGTCCGGCGAGCCCGGATAGCGAAGCGTAAACTACCCGGCTGACACCGCGTCAGCCGTGGCTCAATGAGGGAACTATGTTACTGATTCTGCGTGCCATTATTGTGGTCATCTATTCGATCTTAGTCTGTATATCTGGCTGTATCTGGTGTCTGTTTTCACCGCGCAATCCGCGTCACGTCGCCACATTTGGCCATCTGTTCGGCAAACTGTCGACAGTGTTTGGCCTCAAAGTAGAACTGCGCAGACCGGAAGGTGCTGAGAATTATGGTAATGCGATCTACATCGCGAACCATCAGAACAACTACGACATGGTCACTGCGGCTAAAATGGTGCAGCCCTGCACGGTGACGGTGGGCAAGAAGAGCCTGCTGTGGGTGCCGTTTTTTGGCCTGCTCTACTGGCTGACCGGTAACCTGCTGATCGATCGCGATGACCGTGCAAAAGCACGCGGCACGATCGGTCAGCTGGTGGATGAGTTTAACAGTAAGCGCATCTCCATCTGGATGTTCCCGGAAGGGACGCGCAGTCGTGGCCGTGGCCTGCTGCCGTTTAAAACCGGTGCCTTTCACGCCGCTGTGGCGGCGGGTGTGCCGGTCATTCCGATTGTGGTCTCCAATACGCATGGCAAGATCAACCTCAATCGCTGGAAAAAACGGGCTGGTGATCGTTGAGATGCTGCCCCCGATTGATGTAAAGGCTTTCGAGTCGTCGTCGGTGCGTAAGCTGGCGACCCACTGTCGCGAACTGATGGCGGCAAAGCTGGAAGAGCTGAACGCCGAAGTCGCAGAACGCGAAAAAAAACGGAAATATCTGACCGGCGAACCATTCGCCGAACTATCCTGCAGGGATGCCGCACGGCGGGGCACGTCCGCCCGCCGTGAACGCAGCACAGCAAAAACAGATCAATAAAAACAGGGTCGGCGCTTAGCGCCACGCGTAAAGGGTCAGAAGTTTTATGTCTTTCAGCAGACGTCAGTTCATCCAGCTTTCTGCCGGAGCGGCGCTTAGCGCCAGTGTACTACCTCATGCGGCGCGTGCCGCTTCTTCAGCTAATGGCGACACGCCACTTCCGGTTCCGCCGTTGCTGGAATCCCGTCGCGGCCAGCCGCTGTTCCTGACAATACAGCGCAGCCACTGGTCTTTTAATGGCGACAACAACAAAGTGCCGGTGTGGGGCATTAATGGCCTCTATCTTGGCCCGACCGTCCGGGTTTACAGCGGCGATGACGTTAAGCTGATCTACAGCAACCGTCTGAACGAGCCGGTCTCCATGACTATCAGCGGCCTGCAGTTGCCGGGCGCGCTGATGGGTGGCGCGCCGCGTATGATGTCAGCCGGTGTTGACTGGTCGCCGGTGCTGCCGATTCGTCAGGCGGCCTCAACCTGCTGGTATCACGCCAACACGCCGAACCGCATGGCTCCGCACATCTATAACGGACTGGCGGGGATGTGGCTGGTGGAAGATGATATTGGCAGGCAGTTGCCGTTGCCGAAGCATTACGGCGTCGATGACTTCCCGATTATCATTCAGGACAAGCGGCTCGATAACTTTGCCACGCCGGTCTATGACCCGCCGCAGGATGGTGGTTTCCTGGGCGACACGCTGCTGGTGAATGGCGTACGCAATCCGTTTGTGGAGGTATCACGCGGCTGGGTGCGTCTGCGTCTGCTGAACGCGTCGAATGCGCGCCGTTACGAGATGGTGCTCAGCGACAATCGTCCGTTTATGGTCATCGCCAGCGATCAGGGCTATCTGCCTGCGCCGGTGGCGGTGCAGCGCCTGTCACTGGCGCCGGGCGAACGCCGCGAGGTGCTGGTGGATATGTCGCAGGGCGATGAAGTGTCGATTACCGCAGGTACGGCGGCGGGCATTATGGATCGGCTGCGCGGCTTCTTTGAGCCATCCTCCATTCTGACGTCAACCCTGATCCTGACGCTGCGGCCAACCGGCTTGCTGCCGCTGGTGACGGATAATCTGCCGATGCGGCTGCTGGCCGATCAGATTCTGGATGGCGTGGCGGTTCGCACCCGTGAATTCCGCATCGGTGACAGCATGCCGGGCATTAACGGTGCGATCTGGGATATGAGCCGCATTGACACCACGGCACAGCAGGGCACCTTTGAGCGCTGGATCCTGCATGCTGACCGGCCACAGTCGCTGCATATCCAGGGCGTGATGTTCCTGATTAAAAGTGTGAATGGTGCGCAGCCGATGGGCGAAGATCGTGGCTGGAAAGATACGGTGTGGGTCGATGGCAGCGTGGAACTGATGGTCACTTTCCCGCAAAGTTCGTCAGATCACTTCCCGTTCGTCTACTACAGTCAGACGCTTGAACTGGCCGACCGCGGTACTGCCGGTCAGCTGGTGGTGCAGCCCAGCGCATAACAGCGCGGTCAGGCAGGGAGAGCCCGCCTGACCGCGTTAATCGTTAGCTGCCCCAGCCGCAGGGCAGATAAGGTGAGGTCACCTGGTGACGCCAGGCCTTAGTTAAAGGTTTCCGGATCCGGCCCCAGACGATTGCCGCTGTCCAGCTTCGCAATATCACTCACTTCATGCTTGTCCAGACGGAAGTCGAATACCTTAAAGTTCTCTTCGATGCGGGCTGGTGTCACCGACTTCGGAATCACCACCAGGCCGCTATCGAGATGCCAGCGGATCACGATCTGTGCCGGCGTCTTGCCATATTTCTTCGCCAGCGACTTGATGATCTCCTGATCGAAGACCCCTTTGCCGCCCTGCGCCAGCGGACTCCAGGATTCGGTCTGGATCTGATGCAGTGCATTCCACGCATGCAGCGTGCGCTGCTGTAGCATCGGGTGCAGCTCAATCTGGTTCACCACCGGCGTGACACCGGTTTCATCCAGCAGTCGCTTCAGATGCGCCTCATGGAAGTTACAGACGCCAATGCTTTTGGTCAGCCCCTGCTGCTGCAGTTCAATCATCTTCTTCCAGGCATCGACATAATTGTCTTTTTCCGGGCACGGCCAGTGCATCAGATAGAGATCGACCTGCTCCAGTTTCAGTTTCTCCAGGCTGGTTTCCATCGCCTGCTGAACGTTCTGCTGATCGTCGTTCCAGAGTTTGGTGGTCACGAAAATCTCTTCACGCGGCACGTCAGTTTCCTGCAGTGCCTGGCCAATCGCCTCTTCATTCTTATAGGCGGCGGCGGTATCGATTGAGCGATAGCCGACCTCCAGCGCTTTCAGCACCGCATGACGTGCATCTTCAATGCTGGCCTGCCACACGCCGAGTCCGAGTTGCGGCATCATATTGCCATCGCGCAGTTTGATAATGGGTTGGTCTGCCATAGTTGCTCCTTTCCGTTGCGGTTAATCCGTGAGATTTCACTGTGCTTAAGTCTAGCCAACAATTCTCAGCCTGCTTAGCTGAGGCAACAACAGCGGTTCTGCCGCCATGCCCGATTCGGTAAATTTCTTGCCTGATTCTCCAGGCTGCTGGTGATTCAGGCATTCGCACGGCACACTGGCTTTTTGCCCGTAAAAGGAGTCGCTATGGCGCACGATGCACTGTGTCACCGGCTGGCGCAGCAGGTCGTCACGTTAATGACCCACGGTCACGACCGTCTTTGCCCGGTCGAAAATGTGTCGCTGATTTACGCTAATCAATATCGTCCCCGTACGCCGATGATGTATCAGCCCGGCATTGTGATCCTGTTTCAGGGCAGCAAAACCGGCTATCTCGGCAGCACCGTGTTTCAGTATGACGCCAGCAAGTACCTGATGATCACCGTGCCGCTGCCGGTGGAGTGCGAAACCTGGGCCTCGCCAGAGGTGCCGATTGCCGGGCTGTGCCTTAATGTCGATACCGCCAGCCTGCAGGATCTGCTGATTGAAATCGGCGATGACGATCAGTTCCAGCCGCAGCCGCAGACCTCGGGGATCCACTCGGCGTGGCTGACGGAACCGATGCTGTGTGCCGCTGAGCGGCTGCTTGATGTGATGACCCAGCCGCGCGATGCGCGGGTGCTGGGGCCGCACATCGTGCGGGAGATTATCTACTACGTGCTGACTGGCCCGATTGGTGGTGCGCTGCTCTCACTGGTGAGCCGACAGACGCAATTCAGCCTGATCGCGCGTGCCCTGCGACGGATTGAGAGTCACTATGCGGAAAACCTCAGCGTCGATGCGCTGGCGGCGGAAGTGAACATGAGCGTTTCAGCCTTTCACCATAACTTTAAAGCGGTCACGCAGACGTCGCCCTTGCAGTATCTCAAGCGATATCGCCTGCATCAGGCGCGATTGCTGATGCTGCACGATGGACTGAAAGCGAGTGCGGCGGCGGTGCGGGTTGGCTATGAAAGTCCCTCACAGTTTTCGCGGGAATTTAAGCGCTATTTTGGCGTGACGCCAGGGGAAGAGGTGAATCGTGTGCGGCAGACGGTAGCGGATCCGTCCGCCTGAGTGGCGGCGGATCCTGATGCTACACGCTGACGTCAGGCCTGTTTCTGCCGACGCTTTTTCCAGATAACCAGAATGCTGCCAAACAGCCCGAGAAACAGCAACACCATCGGCAGTATCATCAGGATCGCCATCACCTGATCTTCATGACGCTTGATGAACGGCACCTGGCTGATGCCATAGCCAAACGTCACGACGATGCCGACCCACAGCACGCCGCTGAGCCAGTTGAACAGCTGAAAGCGACCATTCTGTAAGCCCGCAATGCCCGCCATGGTCGCAGGATCGTCCGGATGAAGGCCAGAAAACGGCCCACCAGCAGCGCATCAGGCCGTGACGGTTAAACATATTCCAGGCGCGCTGGTGATACTGCGCCGGCAGATGCATCAGCCAGCTCTTCACCAGCCGGGTATTTCCCAGCCAGCGACCCTGCAGATAGCTCAGCCAGCAGCCCAGGCTGGCGGCGGTGGTGAGGATCACCATCGTCGGCACAAAATCCATTACCCCTTTTGCCACCATCGCACCCGCCAGCAGCAGCAGGCTATCGCCCGGCAGGAAAGAGGCGGGTAACAGCCCATTTTCCAGAAACAGCGTCAGGAACATCACGCCGTACACCACCCACACCACATCCGGATTTGCCAGCGCGGCAAAATCCTGATGCCAGAGCGCGTGGACAATCTCGTGTAAAACACCCATTTGCTATTCCATCACGTCACAAGGAACTATCCGTCTGCATTCAGGCAATCGGTCGCGGCGCTGCGCAATAAATGCAGCGACCTCACTGATGACCTGAACGGTCTGGGATAAATTTTAACAATAAATGAGCAGCAGCCCGGCAAACTCTGCGGGTGGTCGCTACCCGGTTCATCTTCTGTTTAGCCTCTGTTTATCTTTTACCTGAGTTTATTAACGCGTCAGGCGCGCAAAACCGGCGTCCAGGTCGGCCAGCAGATCGTCAACGTGCTCCAGACCAATATGCAGTCGCACCAGCGTACCGGTGAAATCGACTCCACCCGCCGGACGAATCGCGGCCAGCTCTTCCGGCTGATTCGCCAGGATCAGCGATTCATAGCCGCCCCAGGAGTAGGCCATGCTGAAATGATGGAAGTGATCGAGATATTCCGCCAGCTGGGGCGCGCTGAGTTTTTCCTGCAGGATAAAAGAGAACAGGCCGCTGCTGCCGTTAAAATCACGCTGCCAGAATTGATGACCTTTGCTCTGCGCCAGCGCCGGGTGATTAACCCGCGCCACTTCGGAACGCGCGGCCAGCCACTCTGCCACCTGAATAGCGCTCTCTTCATGCTGACGCAGACGGGTGCCCAGCGTGCGGAGACCCCGACTCGCCATGTAGGCGTATCGGCATCGACCATCTGACCCATCAGATAGGAGTTCTCGCGCAGCTGATCGATACAGCGCGCATTGGCGACCGCCGTGCCGATCATCGCATCGCTGTGCCCAATCAGATATTTGGTGCCCGCCTGAATCGAAATATCGATGCCGTGCGCCAGCGCATCAAATAAGATACCGGCCGCCCAGGTGTTGTCGATCATGATGATCGCCTCGGGCGCTTTGGCGCGAACCGCCGCCACAATCGCCGGAATATCCTGAACTTCCATCGTAATAGAGGCTGGCGATTCCAGGGAAAACGACCCGGGTATTGGGCTGCACCAGCTCACCGATTTCACTGCCGATGCAGTGATCGAACCAGCCCGTTGAAACCTGCAGCTTAGTCAGGATTTTAGTACAGAAATCCTGGGTCGGTTCATAGACTGCGCCACTCATCAGCACATGGTCGCCCGCCTCGACAAACGCCAGAATCGCGTTCGCCACGGCAGCCGCGCCGCAGGGATAGAGCACACAGCCTGCGCCGCCTTCCAGCTCCGTCATCGCATCCTGCAGCGCAAAGTGCGTCAGGGTGCCACGACGGCCATAAAAGAGTTCGCCTTTTGCCCGACCGGCGGTGGCGCGTTTCTTCTCCGCGACCGTATCAAAAACCAGCGAGGAGGCCCGTTGAATTACACTGTTCACCGAGCCCTGGGTATAACGCTTGCTGCGTCCTGCACTGACGAGCGTGGTATCAATTTTTCTGGTGGTCATGAGTCGCCTTTGCCGCTTCTGACTAAGCCCTCACGTTACCACGAAACGACCAGCAGGGTTGAGACTCAATGGTGATTATCAGAGTGCGTCGCAGGATGAAAATCGGGTCCGCTACCGGACCCGATTTTGCCGACGCTACATCACGCCCATCAGGCGCGGTAACCAGAGGGAGATAGCCGGAATATAGGTAATCAGCATCAGCACGATAAACAGCATGCCGTAAAACGGCAGCATGGCACTCACCACCTGCTCGATTTTCTGCTTACTGACCGCACTGGCGACAAACAGTACCGTACCGACCGGCGGGGTGATCAGGCCGATCCCGAGGTTGGTCAGCATGATCATGCCGAAGTGAACCGGATCGACGCCAAGCGCGGTAGCGACCGGCAACAGCACCGGCGTCAGGATCAGGATCAGCGGCGCCATATCCATCAGCGTCCCCACCACCAGCAGCAGGATGTTGATACACATCAGGATCACATATTTGTTATCGGAGAGGCTGGTGAACGCTTCGGTGATTATCGTCGGCAGTTGCATGAAGGTCATCACCGCGCCGAATCCGGCGGCAAAGGCGATCAGCACCATCACGATGGTGACAGTCTTAATGGTGCGGAACAGCAGAATATGCAGCTGGTTCCATTTAAAGTCGCGATAAATAAACATGGTGACGAAAAAGGCCCAGATACAGGCAATCGCGGCGGACTCCGAGGCGGTAAAGATGCCGGAGAGGATGCCACCCATAATAATCACCACGGTAAACAGTCCCCAGAACGCGTCGAAGAAGATTTTCAGCGCCTGACGAAACGGAATACGCTCCCCTTTGGGATAGCCGCGTTTATGGGCAAAGCCGAGGCACATTACCATCAGGCAGCCACCCAGCATCAGGCCAGGCAGGATACCCGCCACGAACAGGGAAGAGATAGTTACCAGCCCACCGGTCGCCAGCGAATAGATCACCGAGTTGTGGCTGGGTGGCGTCAGCACCGCCTGCACTGAGCCGCTCGCCGTTACTGCGGCAGCGAAATCACGCGGATAGCCTTTCTCCTCCATCTGCGGAATCATCACCGAGCCAATCGAGGCGGTATCCGCCACCGATGAGCCAGAAATCGCGCCGAAGAAGGTCGAGGCGACAATGTTCACCAGCGACAGGCCACCGCGGATAAAACCAACAAAGATATAGGCGAAGTTGACCAGCCGGCGAGCAATGCCGCCCTCCGCCATGATCGCCCCGGCGAGAATAAAGAACGGGATAGTCAGTAGCGAAAATTTGTTAATGCCGTTGGTAATCTGAATCACCACGGCTTCCAGCGGCAGATCGATCCACCATGCACCAATAAAGGCGCTCAGGCCGACCGCAAATGCCACCGGAAACCCCACCAGCAGCAGTACCAGCAAACTGCCTAACAAAATCAATGCATCCATCTTCTGCTCCGGATTAGTGGGTGCCACCCAGTGTGACAATCGGCCGCTGGCTCTGATCGCCTGTCAGCAATCGCTCAATAACAAACAGCAGGGTAAAGATCGCGCCAATCGGGATCGGCAGGTACATCTCGCCATAGGTAACGGCGGGCAGCGAGGCCAGGGTCTGGACCCACATCGCTTCACACAGGCTGTAGCTGGCCTGAAAGATCACCAGGCAGGTGAGGATCATCAGCACATCGCAGACCAGCAGCAGCAACCGTTGCCGCACCGGCGACAGGCGATCGGTCATCATGGAGACGCAGGCGTTCCGGCGCGTAAGCCGACCGGTGCACCAATAAACGTAAAAATAATCATGCAGATAATGGCTACCGGTTCCGGCCAGGAGAGTGCACCGTTCATCACGTAGCGGGCGAAGATCCCGATCGGGATCACCGTCACCATAATCATCAGTGCCACGGCGGCAATCAGCATGCACAGCAGATAGAGCCCATCCATCAGACGTGTATAAGCGGCCATAATTGATACCTGATTAAGCACGCCACACGGCAGTGTGGCGCGGAAGGGTTATTTCACCTCAGCGATCCGGGTCATCAGATCCTGATATTTGCCGCCAAACTGATCGCGCACCGGCTGGGTCGCTTTGACGAAGTAGTCGCGGTCGGTCTGCTGGAAGGTGACGCCGCCTGCCTTCATTTTGGCGATCGACTGCTCGGTATAGGTCGCCCAGAGCTGACGCTCCTCATCCTGCGCCTCTTTGCCGAGCTTCTTCAGCAGCGCCTGATCCTCAGGTTTCAGGCGATCCCAGGCGCGTTTTGAAAAACGGATCATCTCTGGCTGGATAAAGTGGCCGCTGAGGGTGTAGTACTTCGCCACCGGCATATAGTTATGGGCGACAAAAGTTGCGGGTTGTTCTCGGTGCCATCGACCACAACCGGTCTGCATCGCACTGAACACTTCACTGACGCCCATCGCCACCGGATTCGCGCCCATCGCTTTCAGGGTCGCCAGCGAGATGGCGCTGTTCTGCACCCGTCTTCATGCCTTTCAGATCTTCCGGTTTGCCAGCGGCTTCTTGGTGATCATGTTGCGCTCACCAGCATCAGTCCAGCCCAGAAACCCATGCGGGCGTTGGGATCTTTATCGACTTGTCGGCAATTTCGCGGCCTATCTCGCATCCAGCACTTTGTGCATGTGGTCAATGTCGCGGAAAATGTAGGGCAGGGTCAGCACGCTGGTTTCCGGGCGAATCGAGGTGACCGGCGGCCAGCGACACACGGATCATGTCGATTGCGCTAGCTGCACCTGTTGCAGCGTCTGATCTTCGTCCCCAGCACGCCACCGGCATAGAGCTTCATCTCTCAGCCGTCCATCGGTGGCCTGTTGAGTTTCGCCCATGTGCTGCAGCGCGACCACGGTCGGATAACCGGCAGGCTGGACTTCAGCCACTTTGATCACCTGTGCCGTGGCGGTGGCGCTCATCATCATCGCCGCCAGAGCACTGGCCAGGCATGTTTTCGTCTCTCATTCTCATTATTTTGTCTCCCGCTGAGGTAGGACGGCGTCCGGCGTCGGGGCTAACCGAGAGAACCGTGTGGAGCCAGCATAGTGAAAACGCGCGCCAGAAATACGGCAATGCTGATTGAATGAATGCCATCACATTTTGAAACGATGTTTTAATAATTTTCATGCAACTTCACATTTTCGAAACATCCTTCTTAAAGTGTTTAAACCTGGTCAATTGCGGGTAAATGGCGGCGATCAGCTTTGTAAATACTAATGAGAACTACTATCAATTCGCCGTCGTTTGCTATTATTCGCGCTTGTCTCGCATCCCTGAATCAGAAGTTGGAGAAGCAGCGTGGTAGCCAGTGATTTGATGCAAACGGACCTCTCCGTTTGGGGCATGTATCAACATGCCGATATCGTGTAAAGGTGGTCATGATTGGCCTGTTATTGGCCTCAGTGGTGACCTGGGCGATCTTCTTCGGCAAATATGCCGAACTCAGCGCCGCTAAGCGCCGCCTGAAGCGCGAGCATCTGGCGCTGGGCGAAGCCCGCAATCTGAATGACGCCGCCCGCATTGCCCAGTCGTTTACCGGTCACAGACACAGTGTGGTGCTGCTGAATGATGCGCAGAATGAACTTGAACTGTCGGTGGCGTGGAAGATACCAACGGGATTAAAGATCGCACCAGTTTCCGCCTTGAGCGCCGCGTCGCTGCGTTCAGCCGCCATGCCGGCCGGGGCAATGGCTTTCCTGCGACCATCGGTTCGGTTGCGCCGTTTATCGGCCTGTTCGGCACCGTATGGGGCATCATGAACAGCTTTATCGGCATCGCTAAAACCCAGACGACGAACCTTGCGGTTGTTGCACCGGGTATCGCCGAAGCGCTGCTGGCAACCGCGATTGGCCTGATCGCTGCGATTCCGGCGGTGGTGATCTACAACGTCTTTGCCCGCATGATCGCCAACTATAAAGCCTCGCTGGGTGATGTCGCCGCTCAGGTGATGCTGCTGCAGAGCCGTGATATCGATCTGGGCACCGTCGCTACTGATGTTCCGCGTCCTGCGACGGCTCAGAAACTGCGCTTAGGTAAGTTCTTATGGCAATGCGATTAAACGACGATCGGAAACCGATGGTGAAATGCATGAGATCAACGTGACGCCGTTTATCGACGTCATGCTGGTTCTGCTGATCATCTTTATGGTGGCCGCGCCGCTGGCCACGGTCGACGTACGCGTCAATCTGCCCGCCTCAACCAGCGGCCGCAGCCGCGCCCGGAAAAGCCGGTTTACTGTCGATTAAAGCGGATAAGCAGCTTTACGTCGGTACGATCAGGTCACGCCGGAGTCGCTGGTTAACGTGCTGACTAACCAGACCCAGGGCAACAAAGAGACCACCTTTTCTTCCAGGCGGATAAGTCGGTCGATTATGAAACGCTGATGAGCGTGATGGATAAGCTGCGCACGGCGGGCTATCTGAAAATTGGTCTGATGGGCATGGAAACCGTGAAGAAATAGCGGTTTATCCGGTTCAGGAAAAAGGCGACTGTTCAGGTCGCCTTTTTTTATGGCTGCTCTCCAGCCCTAAAATCAGGCAAATCAGGGCCAGGCTAATCACTTATGCTGCCTGAGCTGAATTGTTAATTGATTGTTACTTATGTACATAGATTTGTAAAGTGCAATGGTGAGCCAGGTCACATTAATCCCGCATCAGGCAGGCTAAAACGGCTAAAAAAAACAGGAGCCGTTATGAGTCACACCCCGTCTTTAAAAAGCCGCCGAAAAGTGCCGCCCGAACCATCTTCACCGTCACCAGTGGTAACTTCCTGGAGATGTACGATTTTATGGTTTGGCTACTACGCCACCGCCATTTCAAAAACCTTCTTTCCCGGTGATGACCCTTTTGCTTCCCTGATGCTGACCCTGATGACCTTTGGTGCCGGCTTCCTGATGCGCCCGCGGGGCGATCATCCTCGGTGCCTACATCGACCATCATGGTCGTCGCAAAGGACTGCTGCTGACGCTGGGCTTAATGGCGAGGGCACCCTGACCATCGCGCTGGTGCCGGGCTACGCACCCTGGGCGTGGCAGGCCGATTCTGATTCCTGCTGGGACGGCTGTTGCAGGGCTTCTCGGCGGGCGTTGAGCTGGGTGGCGTGTCGGTCTATCTGGCCGAAGTCGCACCCAAAGGACGCAAAGGCTTTTTCGTCAGCTGGCAGTCGGGCAGCCAGCAGATTGCGGTGATCTTTGCTGCTCTGCTGGTCTGATGCTGTCATCTGCTGGCGAAAGAGGCGGTGACGGAGTGGGGCTGGCGTATCCCGTTTGTGGTCGGCTGTCTGATTGTGCCATTCCTGTTCTATATCCGCCGGATGCTGGAAGAGACAGAAGCGTTCAGCAAACGTAAACATCATCCCAGCATGACGGAAATCATGCGTCGGTCGCCAGCACTGGGCGCTGGTGCTGGCGGGATGCTGATGGTGGTCACCACCACGGTGAGTTCTACATGATCCCGCCTTTACTCCGACCTTTGGTAAAACGGTGTTGATGATGAGTGACAAGCAGGCGTTCCTGGTGACGCTCTGGTCGGTGTCTCAAACCTCTTCTGGCTGCCGCTGAGGGGGCGCTGTCGGACCGCGTCGGACGCCGTCCTGCTGATCATTTTTACCCTGCTGATGATTGTCACCACCTGGCCGGTGCTGCACTGGCGGTGGGATCGGCCAGCTTCGCCCACCTGCTGGAAGCGGAACTGGGCTGTCGTTTCTCTATGCCAGTTATAACGGTGCGATGGTGGTCTATCTGGCGGAGATCATGCCTGCTGAGGTGCGGCCGCCGGTTTCTCTATGGCATACAGCCTTGCGACGGCGCTGTTTGGCGGCTTTACGCCTGCATCTCCAGCTACCTGATCCATGCCACCGGTGACAAAGCGATGCCGGGCGTCTGGCTGACCTTTGCCGCAGTCTGGGCTGATCGGCACGTTGCTGATTGGCCGGATGGTGAAGCAGTATCAGATCCGTCACAGCGGCACGCCGGTCAGTGCTTCACTCTAAAACGACAAATCGACCACCACGCTGTCGCTGTAGTTCCCGGCTGGCGGCGTGTTCTGCGTGGTCAGGATGCGCGCGGTGTAGTTAAAACCGCGCGTCAGTCCATCCGTGGATACCGCCGTCGAGGTGGTACTGCTCCAGCGTTCAGTGCCTGCCGATCCCCAGCGATTGCTGGTGGTGCTTTTATAAATTTCATAGCTCAGCCGATTCGCGCCGCTCGCCATATTCCTGACGCTGCCCACCGGATAACTGCCGTTGCTCAGCCCGACGGTATAGGTGCTGCCTTTGCTGCACAACACGTTGATGGTCTGTGATACGGCGGAGAAGCTGCCGACCAGCGGCGCGCTGCCAAAGCTGATATTCGGCGCGGTAATGGTGGTGCAGTCATTGGTAAGAATGGCGGTGATATTAATCGGGATGACACCGCTGCCGTTCTGCTCGCTTAAACAGATATTGCCAATCGCAATGCTGGTGCAGATGCGATAAGTCACGGCCATATTCAGCGTCAGTTGGTACGTCCCGGCGGCGACCACCTGACCGGGAACGGTGCGCAGATAGACCGGATAGCGAAGTTAAGGCTGCCCAGCAAGCCCGCCAGGTTGATCAGGGTCTGCGAACCATAGACAAACGGTGTGCCGCCAATCGTCAGTTCAGGTCGCGCAGGCCGTGTCGGTGCAGAGCCGCACCGGCACATTATCGCTGCCGGTATCACCGCTGCGTTTCAGCGTACCGCGCGTGCCGTTGCTATTGGTCGCGCCCGTCAGTTGAAAGGTGATCTGGTTATTGCCCAGCAGCGACAGCCCGGCACCCGCGCCACAGTTGACGTTGGCATTCGTGGTGGTGGAACTGACGGTGGTGTTCGCCACAAAGGTCGTAACTGAACCGAAACTGGCGGTCGATGCGGGCAGGGCGCAGGCGGCGTAGCCCAGCGACGGCAGTAACAGCAGCAGGCCAGCCAGTATTACAGATTTCATCATGGTCGGTTTCCGGACGTAAAAGATTCAGCGGGAGAGGGGGCGCTGCCTGCGGCAGGAGCGGGCAGCGCACAGGTCAGGGGGCCGTAAGTTTCAGCGCCTGCGGCTGACCGCTGGCGATGCGCAGTTCGGCTTCGCACTGGCGGCCATCGGGCGTCACCACCTGCATCGGGTTACTGGCGGTGAGATCTTCCAT
The DNA here is from genome assembly GCA_029216955.1 of Iris pallida. NCBI lineage: Eukaryota > Viridiplantae > Streptophyta > Magnoliopsida > Asparagales > Iridaceae > Iris > Iris pallida. The sequence goes on from JANAVB010042591.1 coordinate 46,422, forward strand.
CCAGACGATGCCATCCCAGCCGACATACTCGGTGGGATGATCGGGACGCTTTACCAGGCTTGATACCGGCAGCGGGCTGGCCCTGCGCATCGACCAGGATTACGCTGTCGGAGCGCAGTTTCTCCACCGGGAAGTTGAGCAGATAGCCGCTCTGGCGTTTCACCGCAAAGCGCTGCTCAACCCGTGGCGTGGTCATATCTGCCGGCAGGTCGAGGGTGTCGATATCATATTTGGCCGGGTAGTAGCTGCTGATGGCGGGCACCAGCAGATAGCCCTGTTGATTGGTGCGTCCCATCGACTGATTCTCGTAGCGCACGTTAACGTCGGGATAGTTGGTCTTCACCAGTACAAAGGCGTCGTTGATCTCGTTAGCGGCAAAGACGCTGTTGTCCATTAACACCAGCGCACCCGAGAGATCGGCCCACTGGGTAAGGTTGTCATCGTCGCCATAGAAGCCCGCTGAGGTGTCGATCTGGTTATTGCGATAGCGCAGACTGCCCTGACGATAATCGCCGCTGTCTCCGCTCTGATTCGCCCAGGAGCATCCCAGGCGAACCCGCCGTCGCTGGGCATGGCGCGTGAGGCATAAACGCGGACTGTCGCGGCCACGCTGATCGCGTCGGTGCTGAGGGCCACGCTGCCCTGTTCACCAAACGGGATCACCAGCGAAATCGCCCCGGTCCAGCTTTTCTCCTGCTGATCGCGGCTGGCCGAGACATAGAGGCTGCTGTTACCCCACAGGTTTTTACTCCATGAGAGGTTCCACAGCCGGGTGCGATCGCCCTGACGTCGGTGATTGTCGATGAAGGCGGCACCGACGCTGCCAAGAGGTTCAGCGAGACGCTGGCGCTGTACTGAGCACTGCGGCGTGATAGTGCGTAGCGGCTATCCGCCTGCTACCGGCACGGTGCCGACCAGCGCCAGATTGCCGAAGTCGCTGCTGCGCTGGTCTGTTGAGTGCCGATGTTGAACCAGCGGTTGTTGTACTGATATCCCCAGCTATATTGCCTGCCGCTCTCGCCATCGAGCTGACTTTGCGCCACCGCGCGTTGACCACGCCCCAGCTGCCGACGCGCAGCTGACCCACCCGCCCATCGCCAGCGTTTCGCTGCCTTCGGCGTGGCTCTCCAGCGTCAGCCAGTCGGTCATACCGTAACGATAAGAGCGCTGGCCGCTGCCTCACCATAATCGAAGTTCGTTATGCCGTAGTTTTCGCGGATTGCCCCGGCAGAGAAGGCGTAGTCCGACAGCCCCGATTTCAGCAGGTTACTGGAGACGTAAAACGGCATGGTGGTGGTGACGCGGCGGCCAACCGCATCGGTGGTGGTGATCACGGCGTCACCCGCGCCGTTAACGAATGGCACATTGGTCATCGACCAGGGGCCAGGCTGCACGTTCGCCTGGCTGGAGCGATAGCCGTGATAAAGAGTCAACGGTGGAAGGCACGGCGGCCTGACCGGAAAAGGCGGGCAGCGGATAGGTCACCAGATCGGGCGGACGCTGAAGTCGCGGCCAATGCGGATGCCACCGAGCCGAACGCTGCTGCTCCAGGCCAGCGAGTCGGTAACCAGATCGCCGACCCGCCAGATCACCGCCGCATTCTCATCTTCATTGCTCCACCAGGTGTCGTAGCGGATATAGCCATCATCCTGATAAGTGGTACTGCCTTCCAGCTGCTGTTGCCAGAACGCCATTAGTAGAGAAATGACCCGGCATCACCAAACAGCCGCAGTTCGTTCCAGGCGACAGGCGGAGCCACTGTTATCCGTGCGGCTGGCGTAAAGATCATAATTAATCAGCGCGCCGCTGCGGTACGGCCCGGATAGCGCGGTCCGTTCTTCGCCTCGCCAATCACCTGACCGGGCAGCCACTCAGGCGGTACGGTCAGCAGCAGACGCTGTCGCGCAGCGTCATACTCACTTTGATGGGTGCAGGCTGCTGAATCGACCTGCGGCTGCTGGCCCAGCTTATCCGCTGGCAGGCCGGCACGCTGCAGATCGCCACTGCGAATCCAGAAATGACCATCGCGCTGCTCTGCCGGCACAATATTGCCGTTCTCCTGCTGGTTAATCACCAGCTCCAGCATATATGCTGACCGTTGCTGTTGGTCTGCAGGCTGGGCGGCGGGGGCAGGGCAGGGATGAGTAAGTCTCCGCCGCACAGGATCCGGCGTAAAAGCGTAAATGACGCTGGCCACGGCCAGCGCGCAGGGATGCAGGGAAAACGGTCTCATTCAGCGCTTACTCTGGGCAGCGCTGCGCCACTGGCTCTTGTTAACCTCTGCGGTGAGTTCGCCGCTCACTGGCGAGGTAAGCGGCCAGCGGTGATAGCTGCAGCAGCACATAGCCGTATAAGCCTTCGCCCAGTTTGTGACCGCCAATCGCCCATTGCTCAGCCGGGCGTGACCGCTGCCGCTGTTGGTTAAGGAGCCAGCGCCTGCCGCCCTCGCTGATCTGTTGCCAGCGCAGAGGGGCGAGCGCTGTCTGTGTTCAGCCCGGTACCATAAACAAACAGCGGCACCGAATAGCGCATCTGGAAGGTCAGCCCGGCCTGATTCTCGCCGGGTTACGCGGGGTGGGGATCTCATCCAGCACCACCCGATAGGCCAGCTCTTTACCGGCCGCAGGCGGCGTGTTTAATCAGCCTGACCAGCTGTTTTTGGCTGGCTCCATCCGCACCATTGGCGGGCTGGCGACACCTGCTGCTGAGTCTGATACTGCCTGGCCATTGTTCTGCTGCCAGCTGAAGACGCGGATCTGCATCATGGTAGTGCTGTTACCGCGATTTCCAGCCAGAGTTCGCTGGCTTTCTCTTCGGGATTAATGGCGGGATCGATGGCCAGATCATGACCGAATTCGCGGCGAAGGCCGGGGAGAGCAGGGTGGAACTTAGCAGCAGCAACAGGGCGCGCATGGCTTCATGATCATATCCTTGTTTTTCTATCACCTCACCAGCTCAGGGTGACGGTCAGCGTGTCGGTAAAACGGCGCGCGCAGTGCCGGGCAGTTGTAGCTGACCGTAGATCGGCAGCGTAATGTTATTGGCATTGCTATAACTCAGCGGCACCGCCTGGTTCACGGGGATCACCGTGGTGCGGCTGGCGTTGCTAAAGAGCGTATAGGGAACGTATTGCTGAAATTGGGCAGCTTCAGGTTACGGGTCGTGGTGAAATTGTTGCCCTGATTAATGCTCATGCTCAGCGTGGTGCCCGGCGTGCAGGCGAGATTAATCGAGGTGCTCTGCAAAAGCTGGCGTTGACGGTATTCGCCGCCACGCCAGACTGCGTACCGAAATTAAGCGTGCCAAAGACGCCGGTATTGGTACCGGATATCACGCAGCCTGCACAATCGACGCGGTAACCTGGAAGGTGCTGGTTGGCAGACTCCAGGCGCTGATACTCCCTGTCAGCAGGGGCGACCGCATGCGATCGTCAGGCAGGATCGCCAGAGAACCACCCGTATTTACCTGCGACAGCAGTTAATAGTTCACGGCAAACGTTAATCGTGTCGGTATAGGTTCCGGCAGGATCAGGGGGTTAAAGCCGCCGCCGACCACCCGGCCATAGATGAGTAGTGGTCCCCAGCGTCGGATCGGTGGTTCCGCTGGCGGCGATAGCGTATTGTTGGCGATCGCCGTGGTAAAGGAGGCGTCACTGTAGAGGGTATAGGCAATGCCCTGCGCATTATCCGATCCCAGCACCAGATAACGCGGCGATGCAGAGGCGGTGCCATAGATGGTCGCCGGTGCAGTATTGCTGCTGGTGACCACCACGTGTAGTCCTGACGGTGGTGCAGCGCACAAAATACCGTTACCGGCCGCACCGACCAGTGTGGCGTTCAGGGTATCGAAAGTGGCTGCGCTGCTACCAAAGTTCAGGGTACCGAAGTTAACGCCCGCCGTAGCCGACTGGCCGTTCACCAGACAACCGGTGGTCAGGGTTAACGGCATTGATGGTCCCCGAGGTCGTCGCCGCCTGGGTTAATGACGGAATAGCGACAGTTAATCCTGCAGCGGCAAACAGAAAAAGCTTGAGTTTCATAATATTTCCTTACGGATTATCCAGAGTCAGTGCTTTTTCACCGTGTGTTAATTAACGGTTCAATCCAGAATAAGGAAATAAAAATAACAAGGCAGGCAGTGCCGCTATTAAGAGAAATCTTAGACTTAAGAATACTGTTATATCAGTTTTTACTATAGATCAGTTAAAGCGTTACGCGAAGCCTTGCTGTTTATTTTTGACTAATCAAAACGTCACCGGCCGATAACCCGTAACAGCAAGGCGTGAAGACGAGGCGATAAAACAAAATTCTTAGTTTTTTCGGGCTCTGGCAAGCTTCTGCTTCGGTGATATGTTCCTGTACCAATAGACATAATAACGGTTACCTACCCGCTCTGCGGGCGGTTATAAGATGCAGGTTAAATGGCCAGCGTCGGCGGCGCGTTTTGCCTGACCTAGGACCAGAAATACCGAAATTTAATTACTTTCACCCATGGGTGTTTTCAGATCACTTTTCAGACGGTACCACAGCGTTTCTCTGCGGGTGGTGAGGAGTTGCACATTTGCCTGTCACCTGGATAGCGTCCTGATCTGCGTTTCGCTGATCGTGGTGTTCATTGCCTCTTTTACAGCCCTGGATACCGCCGGACGGGTGGCGGTAACCGTGGCTGGAGCGCCCGGTTCTGGCTGTTGTGGGCGGCATCGCAATGGGATTGGCGTCTGGCAATGCACTTTATCGGATGCTGGCGATGATGTTGCCGATGATGATGCGCTATGACACGCGGCTGACGATCCTCTCGCTGCTGTGGCTATCCTGGCGTCTGTGCTGGCTTTTGGCCAACAGTAGGAGGCCTGCATCTCACCCGCCAGCGGCTGCTGCGCGGCACGCTGATCCTGGCGGCGCGGGTGTAGCGATAATGCACTATCTTGGTATGTATGCCCTGCTGATTGAACCGCAACCGGAGTGGAATGCGCTGCTGGTGGCGTCTCTGTGCTGATTGCGTTTGCGGCCTCTGGCCTGGCGCTGTGGCTGGCCTTTCATCTGCGCCGGGCGATCATCATCTGATGCTGATGCGTGGGCTGGCCTCTCTGGTCATGGTATCGCCATCGCGGTATGCCTATGTGGGTATGGCGGCAGCAGAGTTCATCACAGCAGTATGATGCAGCCGCACGGCGTCAGTAATGCGGGCCTGGCGTGTGGGTAACGCTGATTACCCTGACTATTCTGGGTATCACTCTGCTGAGTTCGATGCTGGATGCGCAACTGCGCGCCGCGCGTCTGGCGACCCGCCTCAATCGCGCTACCAGAATTGCGTCAGCTGGCGATGCATGACAACCTGACCACGTTGCCCAATCGTGTGATGCTGGAGCAGCTCGATCTCGCCATTAAACAGGCGATGATTAATGAGCATCGCTTTGCCGTGATCTATATGGATCTCGATGGCTTCAAAGCGGTCAATGACACATGGGGACATCACGTCGGTGACCGGTTGTGGGGCGGTGGCGGAACGGCTGCGCAGCCAGCTCAGCAACACGATGCTGCTGGTGCGTCTGGGGGCGAGGAATTTGTGCTGATGGCTGAGTGCGATATCAGCGCAGCCCGCCAATTGGCGCAAAAACTGGTTAAAGTTATCAGTTCGCCGTTTGAACTTGACCGCTATGTGCTGCACGTTTCATCAGTGCGGGCATTGCGATCTTTCCATTGCACGGTCGCAACCGGCAGGAGCTATTGTTTAATGCTGATGCTGCGATGTATCACACCAAACACAGCGGACGAAACAGGGCTGGTGCCTGTTTGAACCGGCCATGAGCGCCGCGACGCAGCATCAGCTGGAGCTGGCGAACGATCTGTGGGAGGCGATAGAGCGCGAGATGCGGCTGTTTTATCAGCCCAAATCTGTTCGGCGGCACCAGGTTAATGGATTCGAAGCGTTTTGCGCTGGCAGCATCCGCAGCGCGGTTTACTGACGCCAGAGCTGTTTTGCCGCGTTGCCGAAAAAACCGGTCAGATTATTCGCTGGTAACTGGGTGATCGGGGAGGCCTGCCGTCAGCTCAGGATATGCACAACCAGGGCCACAGTGACTGGACGGTATCGGTGAATCTCTCCGCGTTGCAGTTTCACCAGCGTGATTTGCTGACTATCTGACGCAGACCCTGGCGCGTTACCAGCTGCCAGGCAGCGCGCTGATGCTGGAGATCACTGAAGCGATTGCCATGCGCGATCCCGCTTTCAGCCAGCAGCGCATTCGTGAATTGCAGCGGCGGGGTGTCAGCGTCGCGATTGATAACTTCGGCATCGGCTATGCCAACCTGCTGCATCTCAAAGATCTGGATGCCAGTGAACTCAAAATTGATCGCAGCTTATTACTGCCTGCGGCCGGCAGTGAAGATGCGACCGTGGTCAGTGCCATGCTCACTGCGCCAGAGCCTCAATCTGCGCATGGTGGCGGAAGGGGTGGAGATGAAGACAGCAGCATTTGCTCACCAGCTTAGGCTTTGATGCGTTGCAGGGCTATCTGCTGGGTAAGCCGACGCCAGCGGACCGGGTTGAGGCGCTGAGTTTTCCCTCACTGCGACAGCCGGTGGCGTCACTGCCCGGCTGACTGTGTTGACAGCAACGATAGATTTCATCACTCAGAATGAGTGGAAGGATGCAGGGTTCGCGGCTCATTAACCGCCGGGCTGTGCCGATAACTAAGAGAATAATTTTAAAATCCTCTGCCCAACCACAAGCTCTGCTTTCGCGGGAATGCAGAATGTTAGCGACCTCATACGACTCTTTTATCGTATCGTCTCCGTTCTTGTCGCGATGCTGGCTTCGTTTACCGCCTTAGATATGGCGGGACGGGTGGTGCATTCAACCGGCAAAGTTGCGCTGGTGGCTGTCGGCGGCGGTTTTTCCATGGGCATCGCATCTGGGCGATGCACTTTATCGGCATGCTGTCGATGAACATGGAGATGGTCAGAGCTACAACGCCGGGCTCACCGCCTTCTCTGCGGCCATCGCGGTCTGTGCGTCGATATTTGCGCTGTGGCTGGTCTGCAGTGGCGATCTTGCCTTTGCCGCGCCTGGCGGGTGGCGCGCTGATCCTCGGCAGCGCGTAGTCGCGATGCACTACACCGGCATGGCGGCGCTGATTTCTCCCGGTATCGTCTGGAAATGGGGCTGGGTGGCGCTGTCGGTCGCGATCGCCCTGGCCGCCTCTGGCACCGCGCTGTGGCTGGCGTTAACCTGCGGGAAGGACAGACCAGCCGGGTCACCCTGCTGCGCATTGGCGCATCGGTGGTGATGGGCTGTGCGATTGCCGGCATGCACTACACCGGCATGATGGCGGCAGAGTTTCCCGTCCACAGTCATCCGGTGGGCAGGGCGTCAACAGCAACTGGCTGGCGATTCTGGTCACGGTGGTCACTATTTCGATTCTGGGCATTACTCTGCTGGTGTCGAGCTGGATGCGCGGATGCAGGCGCGTACCTCGATTCTCGCCAGTTCGCTGGCTGAAGCCAATCGCGAGCTGGCACAGCTGGCGCTGCACGACAACCTGACGGCTGCCCAACCGCATCCTGCTGGAGGATCGGCTGGAGCAGGCGATCAACAAAGCGAACCGTGAGCAGAGGCAGTTTGCTCTGATGTTTATGGATCTCGAGGGTTTAAGGCGGTCAACGACGCGTTCGGGCACCACATTGGCGACAGCCTGCTGATTGGCGTGACCGAGGCGCATGAGCGAGCAGATGAGGCTACTTCACGCTGGCGCGGCTTGGCGGTGATGAGTTGTGCTACTGGTGGAGATCGACGATCCCAATGATGCGGCGGCCATCGCCGATAAGTGGTCAAAGCGGTGGATCGTCCGTTTGATATCTCACGCTATGAGCTGGTGGTATCGCTGATCTTGGTATCGCGGTCTATCCCGGCGATGGCGTGGATGAGCGCGAACTGAGTTCACGCCGATGCGGCGATGTACCACACCAAAAATAATGGCCGCAACGGCTACACCTTCTTTCAGCCTTCAATGAACATTCAGCCCAGAGCCAGCTTCAGCTGAATAACGATCTTGGCAGGCGCTGGATCATGATGAACTGCGCCTGTTCATCAGCCAAAATATTGCGCGCCGAGCGGTCCGATTCTCGGTTTTGAGGCGCTGCTGCGCTGGCAGCATCCGCAGCGCGGCCTGCTGTCGCCGGATAAATTTCTGCCAATGGCAGAAAAGACCGGAATGATTGTCATATCGGCAACTGGGTCATCCATGAAGCCTGTCGCCAGCTGCGCGAGTGGCATTGAAGGGCCATCCGGACTGGTCGGGGGGTGAACCTGTCGGCGTTGCAGTTTGAGCAATCGAATCTGGTGAAGACGGTGGGGATGCGTGGAAAAACATCAGATTCCGGCCGACTGCTGACGCTGGAGGTGACGGAAACCACCGCGATGCGCGATCCCGATGAGAGCGTGCGTATTCTGACTGAGCTGACTCAGCCGCGGGTGAAAGCTTCAATTGTGACTTGGCACTGGCTACTCCAGCCTGCTCTATCTGAAACGGCTACCGGCCAGTGAACTCAGATTGATCGGGCCTTTGTGAACGAACTGCAGCATCACAACAGAAGATGCCACCATCGTGTCGGCGTAGTGGCGCTGGCGCAGTCGCTGCAATTGAAAGTGGTGGCCGAGGCGTTGAAACCGCTGAGCAGCGCCTTCCTGACCAGCCTGGGCTGTAATACGCTGCAGGGTTATCTGCTGGGCAGCCGGTTCCCCGGAGCGGGTGCCGGAACTGGCTGATTATGTGGGGCGGAAATAAAGAGGCGGTTGAGGAAGTGAGTCTGAATGCCGAAGCCGAAGCCGAAGCCGAAGCCGGGCAGCCGCTGACGCCGCAGGTCGCTGTGATCTGACCTGCCTGAAGCCGTGAAGAATCAGCGCAATCGGATAAAGCGATTCGCGCCGTGTCATTGGTCGCCGTGCGTGGTAAAGTCTCGCGGTCAGATATTCACGGTAAAACAAGGAGAGGTCACCCGTGGCGAAATACGCGATTGATGGATGAGATTCAGCAGCAGATAGAGGAGATCTGGCTGCCGGGCACCCGTCTGCCGTCGTTGCGTCAGCAGGTCGCGCAGCAGGGCGTCAGCCTGATGACGTGCTGCATGCCTATGAATGCTGGAGAGTCGGGGATCGTTCCCGTCCACAGTCGGGTTACTACGTGCACCGCGTGCCTTAGCACCCGCACCGCTGAGCGTGGCGATCAGTGAACAGGTTGATATCAACGACTTTGTGTTTGATGTTCTGCGCCACGCGCGATCGGCCATCGTGCCGTTTGGCTCCGCCTTTCCGATCCCGCACTCTTTCCGCAGCGCCAACTGATGCGCTCGCTGGCTAACGTCTCTCATCATCTGACCCAACCGATGCGCTGCACACATCTGCCGCAGGCAACGCCACACTGCGACAGCTGCTGGCGCAGCGCTATGCGCGTCAGGGCACCCTGTCGGATGAAATAGTCATCACCAGCGGGGCGCTGGAGGCGCTGAACCTCGTCTGCAATCCCTTGACCGAGCCGGGCGATTATGTGGTGATTGAACAGCCGAGTTTTTATGGCGCGCTGCAGGCGATAGAGCGGCTTAAGCTCAAGGCGCTGGCGATTCCGGCGATGCCAGAAATGGCATCGACCTCGTCAGCTGGAGGAGGCACTGCAGCGCGGCCGGTGTGAAAGCCTGCGGCTGATGACCACCCTGCAGAATCCGCTGAGCGTAACCTTAACGCCGGAACGCAAACGCAGCTGGTCGCCCTGCTGGCGCGTTATCAGGTGCCGATGATTGAAGATGAGTCTATGCCGAACTCTGGGCGGGTGATGCGCCGCCGCTGCCGGCGAAGATGGGATCGCCAGGGGAACGTGCTGCATGCGGCTCATTTTCAAAGTCGCTGGTGGCAGGATTCCGCGTCGGCGGGTCGCGGCGGGGCAGCATGCGCAGCGTATTCAGCGGCTGCAACTGATGAGCACGCTCTCTACCGTGCGCCGATGCAGCTGGCGCTGGCCGATTTTCTTGCACGCGGCGTTACGACCCATCTGAAGCGGCTGCGGCAGATTCTGGCGAAGCGACAGCAGATGGTGGCAGGCGTTAATGAAGGTGCTGCCGCCACAGGCCCGGTCAGCGAGCACGCGGCGGCTATTTCTCTGGGTGACGCTGCCGGAAAGCATCAAACGACCCGGCTCTATCAGCGGGCGTGGCTCAGGGGATCAGTATTGCACGGGGCAGCTATTTTCGGCAGGTGAGCAGTTCAGGCATTGCTTCAGGTTAAATACCGCCTGGCCGTGGGATAGGGCCGAGGCGGCAATCGTGAAGCTGGGTCAGCTGATGGCGGAAGGACAGGCGGATTAGACCCGCGCCGCTTCCTGATGGCCCCAGGTCAGGTAGTAGACATCATAGAAGTCCACTTCCCCTTTTTGCGTCGCAGACGCTGGATACCGCTCTTCACGCGTTCTGGTGTCTCAGGCAGCGACAGAAACGTGAGATTGCCTGTTCGCGCACCGGCTGAATGTAATACCACTCGCCGTTGTAGCAAACGCGCAGGTCGAGTGCATCGATATCTTCAAGCGATATTTCGGGTTGATATCCAGCAGCATCAGCACACTCATCACCAGCACAAACACGGTGGCGACCAGAAGGGGGCCAGCCGAGCATCTCGGTAGTGAAAATCAGCGCTACGCACAGGCCGTAGCAGAGATACATTACTGCCCAGAGACCGGGGTGGTTCTTCAAACGAGAGGCTGAAACGCGGCAAATTGTCGCGACGTTCTTCGCGGTTAAGCAGGGCGATCTCGTCAATCAGGATTTGTTTAATAGCGTCCATTTGTTACTCACTGTCATCTGTAGCTATTACAACAGATAACAGTCAAGCATATCAGAAACAGATCTGTTGCTTTTTTATATAACAGTTT
>JANAVB010042592.1:0-32262 GCA_029216955.1 Iris pallida
CAAAGAACCACTTGTGATATTTTTCAACAAGAAATATCTTGCTCTGGTTCTTATCTTCATCATAAAGTTTCTCCAGAGACTCCCAAATCTCTCTGGCAACAGTCTTCTTTGAATAAAATTCAGCAAAGAAATCTTCCATAGCATTTAGGATCATAAGCCTGCAAATGCTATTCTCCCTTCTCCACTTGTTCTGGTTCTTAGCAGCCATAGCGATTGCGGCTGCAGATCCAGCTTCTGGAACAGTAGGTTCCTCCTCAATCAGCACGTGATCAACATCAGAGAACTGAAGATTGAGGAAAACCTTTCTTTTCCAGATTTGATAGTGCTCACCATCAAATTGTTCTAACTTAGAGAAGTTAGGATTGATTAGTGAAGCATGAAAGTTTTCCATCGTAGCAATTAAGCTTTGAGATTGTTAGATCTGGGGCACAATTTTCGATGGAAAACTAAAAAATGAAACAATTGTAAAAACGACGTTTCAACGCAACAATTCAAAGATGGTGCACAACAGAGATCCTAGAAGGATTCTGGATTACGATAATCTAAAAAGATTTCGTAATAGTAACAAACGACAGTAGCACTTATAAATAGAAGGTACAAATCGAAATGCTAAAAACAGCAGCGATGACAGACGAAAGATGGAAGATGGCTTGCTGGGGTGAATGATCATCGTTGCTCAAAGCTTAATTTGCCCCACACGAACAGCTTCCTGGAACCAGCAAGTTCATCGGAGAACTTAGGAACACTCTGCTCTTCTAACTCCTCGGAAGGCGCACAGACTCCTGTACTAAGTAGCGCTAATGCACTGCTTCTCTTCCCTCTCAAACTCTGTGGAAACACGTAAGGAATGGTGCTAAAAACACTTCTACCTTATGTGAATTTTGAACTACTTCCTTGAGAGAGAGAGAGAGCAGAAAAGCTTATATAGCCTCGCTTTGTAACCGCTAAGTTAGCAACATGTTCGGGATGTGGGAAGAAACTGTCCCGAACATGCTGTAACTGCTCAATCGTGCACAGACACGATCTGAGCCAAAAAAATACCACATTACGCCTCATGAGTCCGTGTCCGTGTCCGAGTCAGAGTCCGAGTCGCTAAGCCCCTATGGGGCTTAGCTCCAAATGGAAATAAATTTCCCAAGAGCAAAAAGCATGAATGCTTTCAATTGTTGATTTAGTCTTTTTCCATTAGAAAATAATCCCACATGGCACACCCATGTGCACCTCCACACCACATGTGCATATCTAAAAGAGCATAGCTAATATATAGAGATACAACTCCTTTGGCCTAGCCGATATGGGACTAAAGTTCTAAGACAAAAAAGGCCAAAACCCAATAGTTCTTACTAGCTCAAGGAACATCATGATGCACTAAGTAGAGGGCATTCAGGAACCAATAAAGCATTGCAAAGACTCAGGAAAGCATGTTATTGGAAGGAAGGGTGTTCAAAACTATATCAGGAATTGTGACATTTTTCAGAGGACAAAGGTGAGAATGTATCACCCGAAGGTCTTATACATCCATTGCCAATTCCTGAAAGAGTATGGGAAGACATTTCAGATTGTGACTCTCTTCCTGAGACCATCCATACATATGTTGTTGGAATTATTCAATAATTAGAAACCACACATGTAAAATTAATTGTGTTGGACTATCTAAATAATTAAGTCAAATTAAAGTGGTATATTTGAAAAATTGGCTTAAGGGTATAATTGTCATAAAAATAATGTGTAGATACCGGAGATAAATCTAATTTGATGATGGGCCAAATTATATATATATATATATATATATATATATATATATATATATATATATATATATATATATATATATATATAAATTCATTAGGGTTATGGTCCCCAACTCATACGGCCATCAAAGAGAGAATTTTCTCTATTGTCTGCTGTATCCCCATCAACAGAGAAATGAACAAATATTTTATTTTTGTTATTAAGGTTCGTAGTGGGTTGGAAGATCGAATCCCAATCAATGGATTCAGGTACGCTTTTGCAATTTTTTTTTGGTTCTTCATCTCATGAATCAACATGCAATAATAATTTCTAACAAGTGGTATCAGAGCCTCCCTTGTTTGATTCATGAGTTTGAAGTTTTAGGATCTATTTCTTGTTCTGGAACCCTAGATAATTCGATTTATTTAATTTATGATCGATCACAGTTTTTTAATACACATGTTATTCTGAGTCCGTCGTTCCTACCTATATATATATATATATATATATATATATATATATTTATATATATATATATATATATATATATATATATATATATATATATATATATATTGGATCAAAATATTATGAAAACTGATCGAATCTTTTGGATGGGCCCTTGTTAATTTTTGCTTCCCTGTCCGATGACTGTTTGAGCAATGTTTCTAATTTATCGTAATAATAATAAATAATTGGTCATGTTAAGAAATAGAAAAGTGGGGATCCACATAATTGTCCTGATGCTGGTATTCATTCACAATGGCGTAGCATTCTTGTTGTCATAATTGCATATTAGGCTAGATCAACTATTTTATATGTTCCTTAGCCTGAAATACTCTAGCATGTAGGGTTCGGCATTGGGTCGGGTCAGGCCACCCAAGTCCATAAAGTACGGGCTCGGGCCGGACATGGATCGGTATTTTTTGTCCTAAAAAAATTTTGGGCCGGGTCGGACCGGACTTAATTATTATTTATGAAGTCCAAGCCCCGCCCACAAGATTCGGACTTTTCGGAGCAAGTCCGATCGGATCGGACTAGTTCTATAAAAATTGATAATTTGTATATTTTACTCTTTCAAAATATAAAAAAATAATAGTTAAGCCGTAGTAGTTAGTACAAAGGTTTGCGTGAACTGATACAAAGGTTTGGGCTTCAAAACAAAGGTAATGCAGATTAGAGCTCTAGCGTTTGACGGACTAAGATGGGCTTAAAAAAAGTAATAGTTAAGCCTTAGTACAAAGGTTTGCTTGAACATGTACTAAGGACTACTTTCAAAATGCAAAAAATCTCAATTATGTTCTGCAGATTTTTTTTCTTCTTTTCATTTTAGCAGTTCATTAGCCACATGTTTTTGGAAGGACTGCTTTGATTAGGGAATGACATTGGTGAATAGTGATCGGCGATTCCTAGCTGACACTATGAGTATTTGTTGGTAATATATAATATGAACATGCTATATGTCTCACTCTCATTTTCTGTTAACAATAGAGAAGTAACACATAAGCTTATTAATCGGACGGGCCTCGGGCGGATGCATAGTCCAAGTCCTGTCCTATACTAATATAGACCGGGTCGGACTACCCTAATAAACGGACTGTATCAGACTTTGGTCCATCGGACCGGACGGACTTTTCCGACGTCCATGGACTTCGGGCCAAATGATGATCCCTACTAGTATGTATGGCCAATGTTTACTTGTCAAGCAACAATTTTCATATTTTTGCATATGATGTGATATTGCTGCAATACGAATGAGTTGCAAGTGCAGCAGTTGTAAGTATTTAATTGTTTTATTGAATTAATCCTTGGGCTCACGGTTTAGTTTGACTAAAGCTTGTGTTAACGAAAATCAATTTTCGAACTGGATTCATACTTTGCATCGATAACAAACTAAATTCAATAAATTAGAGGAAAAGAAAGTAGTAATATATTTTAACTTCAGACTTTCCTCACAAATCTTCGGCTCACTGTTTAGTTTGACTCTATGCATCACCTGTTTTGGTTCCATGCAATTCGTACAACTGTTGATTACTAGCTCAGATTGATACTAAAGTTTGGATTTATTTTCTTTTGGTTACATTTACAACTATGGTTAAAGTGGAAGATCTTAGCAAGGGTAAGTTTAAAGAAATATCTTCCATATTAAATTATTAAGCATAATGGTTTCTATATGTATAAGGAAAGGTTTGATTGTGTCAAAGATACACAAGTTCAATTTGGAACGTAATGACATATTTACATGATTCAGTCTACAGAAAAGTTAGAATTTTGTCTTCGGTAGATTATTACATGAATTTTGTTAAGTTGATAATGCTATGTTTGGTCAAATTAAAATTCATGTTTTTAAATCATGCAAAAGATTTAGATGTTTATCATGTAGTAAATAAATTTTGGTGTAATCTTTATGAATTATTTGATGTAATCTTCTGATGCATATATTCAGTACAATCCAATCTGTTGATTATTGATTATTTAACTTTAAATATGCATGTACATAAGGTTTTGGACATGATTCGGTTTTGTAAAATTTAGTCATGATTCAAATTTTTGGTGCCTTTTGTGACTAGCAATAGTTGTCTAATATTCTAAATAGACTCATTGAAACAAAATATCGCCAAAGTGACCTCTCTTCCGTAGATTGCCTACGAGGGATGTTGGATGTTTGTGTGTGTACATTCATGCGAGTATTAGTCGGCCCAAAGGAAAGTTAATACTTGGCCGAATTACACACATACTTGTGGTGATAAATGTGTGACAATTATAAGATTTACATGTGAATAATAACCCGATCCAAAGATAGGCTTATTATTTGACATGACTTATTGTCAACGTTTGATCATTACCCTAAGAGTATCACTTGTAGTTAATATCACTGTCCAAAGACTTGATATTAATGATGTACTAGGTCTCTTGATGGGGTTCACCATTATTTGAATCTGTTTGACTATATTTTATTTCTGGTTATTAATTGGAGCATTTTTGTTTTGTCGTTTGTTCTCTTTACAGTTAATATACTAAAATATCTGCCAATATAAATTCAGTTTACATGTTTAATGGGGACAAACTTTAAAGACAAAAGGGGCAAAATACAGAAGCTACTAAGGATCCAGCTCAAAATAAACAACAATATAAAATTAAGGGTTGTTTCTTTTATGACAAGTCAAGACATATAAAAAAAAGAAATGTACAAAAACCACGCATGGTATATAAGGAAAAATATATTTCTAAATTTGGTCTGTTCTGAGGTTAATTTAGTTTTAATACCAAGAAACTCATGGTGGTTAGATTTTGATGCGACTATCCACATTAGTGTTCTAGACAAGGTTACATGAGCTACCGAAAGCCAATTGATGGTAAAAGATACATCTATGTGGGTGATGGAAATTCGGTAGAAATGGAAGCAATAGGACATTTTAGGTTACTATTAGAAACCGATTATTATTTGAATTTAATACACACTTTTATTGTACCATCTTTAAGACGAAATTCAGTTTCAGTTTCAGTTTCCTTAATGGATAAATCTGGTTATCATTGGTCATTTGGAAATAATAAGTTTAGTCTATCTCAAATTCAAATACGGTTCCCTTAAGGTTTATGATAACCTATAATCACTTGAAACTATTGCATCTACAATAAAACCTTGCAAGTGGAGTCATGTGGTACTAAACGCAAAATTAACAATAATTTTTTTAGCCTCATTGTGACTTAAGCGATTAGGTCACATCTCTAGAAATAGAGTTGAACGACTTGTGTCTCATGGGATTTGGATTCCATTTATATTATAGATTTTAATGTCTATATTGAATGTGTAAAGAGAAGATAGACTAAAATTAAATTATAAGCAGCTACTTTATTGGCTATGCTAACAGATCAAGGAGTTAATAATTATATGAACCCACACAAAGAATTTTTTTGAGACGAGAAGTGTAATAGTTTTTTAGGATGTTGAGTTTAGCGGAGAAATAAAGTTAGGGACATCGTCTTTTAGGAGGAATCGATTGCGATTCATACTATCAGTTTTGACGATGTACAGGATTATGTACCTGTCATTAATCAAGAAGTGAATGTGAAACCTCAACAAGACAATGTCGAATTACCTATACAAGTCATTGTTGAGATACCTTAACAAGACAACGTAGAGGCACCCCCATTCAAGATAAGGTAATTATTCCTGAGGAACAAACTCAACAACCTCAAGAACCGGTAATGTCAAGATGGTCCACCAGAGAAAGAAGAAATGTAATTTTGGATGATTTTTTTATATTGCTCCAGGAACATGAAGAATATTGTGGAATATTGGAAGAAGATCCAATCAACTTCCATCAGGACAAGAAAAGTTCCAATTTTCAAAGTGATTGATACAATAAATAAAGAATAAGTCTATACAAGACAATAAAGTTTGAGAACTTGTCCCATTACCAAAAGGTACGAAGTCCATTGGTTGCAAATAGATATTTAAACCAAGAAGAATTCGAAAGGTAATGTGGAGAGGTATAAAGTACGTCTTATAGCTAGTAACTTTACTCAAAAGTTAGGGATTGATTTTAAAGTGACTTTCTCTCCGATTTCTTTGAAAGACACTTCTAAAACAATCATAGCACTTGTTGTACATTTTGATCTTGAGTTACATCAAATGGATGTCAAAACGGTATTTCTCAATGATAACATTGACAAAATAATTTATATGGTGTAACCATAAAAGTTTGTGTCAGAAGACCCAAAGAATATGGTTTGCAAACTGATAAAATCTATTTATGGACTCAAGCATGCTTCTCGTCAAAGATACTTCAAAATTTCACCAAGTGATTATCTCGTTTGGTTTTGAGATAACACCGTTGAAGATTGTATGTATCACAAGTTCAGTGGGAGTAGATATAATTTTCTGGTTTTGTATATCGATTAAAGTACTTAATGCAAACCAGGTGACACATGTCGCTAAAGGAGACAAGTTCAGTCTCAATCAAGTGCCCTAAGAATAGCCTTAAAATTAAAAAAATACAATAGATTTCCCGTTCATGATCAATTGTAGGGAGTCTAATGTATGCTCAAGTATGTACGCATCCGAATATTATGTATATAGTTGGAATGCTAGGCAGATATTTAAGCAAATATGTGATGAATCATTAGGTAGCAGCCAAAAATATTAAGTTATTAATAGAGAACAAGGAATTATATGCTCTTTGTAGGAGATCAGATAATTCTGAGATCATAAGGTATTCTCACTCCGATTTTGCTGGATGCCAATACAGCATGAGATCCACATCAGGTTATGTTTACCTGTTAACTGGTGAAGATTTTTTTTGGATAAGTGTCAAACAGACACTCATAACTTTTTCTACCATGACAACAAGGTTTATAGCATGTTGTGAGGCATCCATTCAGGACTGCAAAAGGGTATTGAAAGACCACTCATATTATGGTGTGACAATAAATATGCAATACTGTATTCCAATAACAACAAGAACTTGTATAAGTCAAAGGATATTGGCATAAAGTTTTTAGTTGTGAAGGAAAGAATTCAGAATGGTTAAAGTATCCATATAGCACATTAGAACAAATTCCATGTTAGCGGATTCGCTCACAAAAGTATTATCACCCATGGTCTTTCATGAGCATAATGCTCATATGGTTGCTATCTTAATTAAGAATATGGCAATATAGTGAGAGTTTATATTTTATGTATTTGGGTGCTATTTGGTTTTGGATACATTTATGTATTAAAGTATTTTGGATATTTATCTGATAAGATATATAGAAAATTCAGTTCATTCTGTTTTGTTATGTTAAAGTCTTGATCTCACTAAAATTAAGGAGGACCAGATGGAAATAGACATATATTGATCACATTGCGTGTAATTTTCATGCTACGCATTCATGATTGATCTATGTCGTTTAGCTATATTGGTATATGTGACCATTGATAGTTTAGTTACGCTATATGTGACGAAGGCCGCTTTGATCCTATGTTATTATGGTTAATGGACGAGATTGTCCGGATATACCCTAAGGATTAAGATAGCAATTTATGAGCTCACTAAGGTTAACACAATTATAAGGTTACATATGTGGCCTAGTAGGAGATTGTTGGAATTATTCAATAATTACGGTCCACACGTGTAAAATTAATTGTGTTGAGTTATCTAAATAATTAAGCCAAATTAAAGTGGTATATTTGAAAAGTTGGCTTAAGGATGTAGTTGTCATGTAAATAATGTGTAGATACCGGAGTGTAAATACCAAAGATAAATCTAATTTGATGAGGGGCCAAATTAGAAATATCAATATATATATATATATATATATATATATATATATATATATATATATATATATATATATATATATATATATATATATATATTCATTAGGGTTGTGATCCCCAACTCATAAGGCTACCAAAGAGAGGGTTTTTTTTCTATTCGCTTCTGTATCCCCATCAACAGAGAGAGGAACAAAGATATCATCTTTGTTATTAAGGGTCGTAACAGGTTGGAAGATCGAACCCCAATCAATGGATTCAGGTACACTTTTGTATTTATTTATTTTTTGTTCTTCATCTCATGAATCAATAGGCAATAATAATTTCTAACAGATGTATGTGAAAGTTGAGTCAAGCTAGAAGAATTTATCATCCTGAGTAGCTCTCTCTTGGCACTGCTATGTTTAACATCCAGCCCTCTCAAGAACACATGAATTCGCTCGAGTTTCTTTTCCTTCTAGTACCACATATATCATTATGGTTCTTGATCTTGCAAGGACACTTCTGTTCGATCTCAACCCACACATTCTTTAGCTTTTTATAAAACACGGACACTGGTTGTCCACTCTATGTCATACTAGCAGCCTTGCACATCAGCTCATGAGACTGTATAAAATCAGATTCATTGGTATATAAATCCCCTAGTATTTTCCAAATTACTTCAGTGGTTTTACACTCTGTATCACATCATTTGTCATGGACCTAAACTTGACTGCCATCACATACCCATCAATATCTTTCCATTTTGCATATGCTTCCCCATTAGCCTCATTTGGATCCTTGATTTCTTTAGTCACATGTCCCATCTTGTGCATTTCATAGAGATAGATAGACATGTTTATCTTCCACGTCTGAAAATTAGTACCAATGAGCTTAGTATCTCACAACTATCCAAAACCTGAATTTGAGGTGTTGACAATGATCTCAACCTTATGGGCTTCATTGATGCTTCATTGATCATAGAAGAGCGTTTGTTTTGCATTACCCATAAAAAGTTGCAGTGGAATCGACTTGAAAAACATATTTTGATAGGTCGAAGGAAACAGTCAACAGATCGGATCAATGTTTTTGATATAGGAAATAAGTTATTAACTAGAAACTGATCTAAGAAGTAATCAAGTTGAAAAGAATGTTCTTGACCAGAAACTGATCTAAGAAACAATCAAATTGAAAGATTTTTTTTATAACATAAACTGATCTAAGAAACAATCAAATTAAAAAGAAAGAGAAAAAGTTCTCGCGGATCTTTGCTCTGATACCAAGTCAAATATAGAACTTAGAGATGTATTTGAGAGAATAAATTGTTGGATTTTTATTCTCTCACATTGGAGGCATGGCTAAAGGCCTCCCTGTGATATAAATATTCCGGTTCGATCAAGTGTAGCAAGCTCCGAGCGAGCAGCTAAAAAGGGATTTATATTAACATATATGATTGTATGCTAATATATATATATATATATATATATATATATATATATATATATATATATATATATATATATATATATATATAAACAGTAACCGCTAGAGCTATTGGTAGCATTAATTATTGCTGATGTGTCTTTTTCTCCCTTTTTTGAGTTTTTTTTTCAATTTTTTAAAGCAGCTATCACATTAATTCTTTCCATATTTTTCCTAGAAACAATAATTTCAATTATTAACACCATCACACAACACACTTTTTCAAATTTTTGAAGTAAATTAATAACATACCAAGTGCCAGCATCTTTACACCCACACATAAATTCTTTCCTATTTTTCAAAACAATCACCATACTTGGAAACATTTTTTCAATTTTCCAAAGCATAATCCATTACTTGAAAACTTTTTTTTTAATTTTCCAAACCAGCCATCACATGTTAATCCTTTCCAATTTTTCAAGACAAATTAATTTCAATTATTAACACCATCACACAACACACCTTTTCAAATTTCAAAAATAAATTAATACCGTACAAAGTGCCAACATATTTACATCCACATAAATTCTTTCCAATTTTCCAAAGCAACCACCATTACTTGAAAACTTTTTTTAATTTTCCAAAGCAACCACCATTACTTGGAAAGTTATTTTTTAATTTTTCATAGCAACCATCACATATTACTTCTTTCCAATTTTTCAAGACAAATTAATTTTAATAATTAACATTGTCACACAATATTACACCTTTCCAAATTAAGTTTCCAACTTTTTCATACCATATCAAGTGCCAGGTTCACCACCACACAATAGCACATATTTTCATTACTACTTTCCAACTTTTCCAAAGCAGATCAGGCATTCAAGCAAGCAAATACCAAATGGTCCCATAATAATACATAGAAATCTCAAACGTTAGCATGTATAATTGTGATAACAATAAATATCTTTAATTGGATTATTAATTCGTACCTTTTGAATTGATATATATACACAACATCAGTTGTAGGAATGCATTTGTGCTTTGTCAAACTTTTTTTCTCATGTAAATGCTTTTCTGTCCTACTTCACTTCATTAACCGTAATTGTTTCATCCAGTAATTGTTTAATTATAGTAAGCACCTTTAGTTCATCCAGTATCATATTTGTTTAACTATATGTAAGTTTTTGTTTATTGTGCAGTGATTCAACTTAAAGTGTTTGTTTAGCTATATATATAATACTATTTGTAAATGAATTACTTTGGTTTTTATTTTTTAATGTATCTCTATTTTACTCCTAATTTTTATTGTTTCTATGCGATTTTTTATTAGATGGCAAGAAGGTACGACTTTCTTAGTGATGTTAACCCTGAGAAAGAGATATGGAGAATCAACGTTAGGGTTATTCGTCTTTGGTGGTTTCTTGTGTATAATCAGAGAGATCAATACAAATGTATTGATATGGTGCTATTAGATGAGAATGTAATTTTTTTATAAAGGTATTTATGTTTTAATATTATTTATTATAAACATCATCTTATATTCTTACATCTATCAGGACAACCATTCAAGCAATGATGAAGCATTCTTTGTTGCTGAAGTATATGAACGAGTTGGAAGAAGAAAAATGCTACATAATTCATAAATTTGTGGTAGCAAAAAATGGAGGAGAATACAATGCTACTAAGCACCCATTCAAGATACATTTTCTTTATTCAACCTGCTTAAAAGAATTGGATACTTCTCCAATTAAAAATTGGATATTTAATTTCGTCCCCTTCGAAGATGTTTTATCTCAAAATCTTGATGCTTCATTTCTAATAGATAAAATTATTTGTTATTTGTATTTTAATTTAAATTTAAACAGTTAATTTAATAATTGATACAACTATTTTATATTTCTGTGCAAACATCATTGGAAAGGTATCTTTTGTTGGTGAAATTGAGGTCACCAATTCTAATGGAAAGGAGATCAAACGAGTTTCTGTTTAGATGTCAGATCGACAATAAGTATTTCAATTTTTTTCCAAAATCTAAATCTATTTTTCTTATATAATTTAAATTATTCTAACTTTGTGTTCTTTGTGTGTTTACAACATTAACACCATCAATTTGACCCTTTGGGATGAGTGTGCTTCCGACATTGCAACATAATTTGCTGTAGTTCGTGGTCCACTTATGATTGTTATGCAGTATGCTAAGATCAAAAGTTAGAGAAGTAAACTAATAATTTAAGATTAAAATTGTACTGATTTTTTTATTGTACAATTAAACAAATTTGTTTTATAATTAGCTTAGTGTTATGAAACTACATTAAATTATTCACCAATGATTTTTTATTTTGTTATAGTAGTAAACAAATCTGTGTTATAATTGAATGTAGTTTATGACAACTAAATTAAATATGCCAATACTTATTGATGGTTTTAGATTTTATTGTATAAGTAAACACATTGTGCTTTATTATTCAGTTAGTTTTATGAAAATAACCCCAGCTAATATTAGTTTAACTATTTTATAATATAAGTAAACACATTCTGTTGTGTTATTTGTTTAGTGTAATGACAATAAATTCAATTTACATTTACTAGTACTTACTAATTGTTTTGTTAATGTATTGTATAAGGTATTGCAACTCCCTCTAATTGTTTGTTTGGTTCAAAACTGTGGCTAAATGGTGAGCTACCTAAGGTTGTTGAATTTAGGCAAAGGTCACTACAAAAAAAGTGTCCTTTTGGGACGACATTATGAGGAACGCTAGTTCGAAACGTCCTAAACAATTAATCACTATGACGGATAATTTTAACAAAAAATAGTTTTATTTGGGACAGATTGGAAAATTAATATCTTATTTGGGACTGTTACTACATTCTATCCGAAATAAATCCTGAGAACGTTCCAAATGATCTAGGCAGGAATAACAATTATTTGGAGGCTCATCCCTAAATTTTTTTGAGAACATTTCTAGCCATTGGATCTCTCACCGTAAATCCACACCGTTTATCCTGCTCCGGCCTCCTCTCTACTACACTCTCTAGCCCCCATAATCTATTCATTATTTTTGGAAAAGCGAACTCTCTCTCCTTCCCTCTCCATTCTAAAAATTCATCTAACTCCAAAATTCCTCCTCTCCATCTCCTCTCTGCCTACCTTCCTCTCTTCTTAACAACATAACCCACTCCTCGACCTCGTCCCCCTCTAGAAGATGTACAACGATGTGCACCCAAGCTCTCTCTTGCTCTGATCGCCCATGGATGTCAGCCACTAGTAAGGGTTTCTCATTTCCCAGCGACTAGGGTTAGTGTTTTTTGCAGTTCTAGGTTACTCTCTCATTCCCGATTCTCTCCGCTAAGTACCTAAGAGTACTACATCATGATAGATCTAGGTTACACTATAGGTCAGTATCAAAATCGACTAAAAATTATTCTTCAAATATCCTTAATTTTTTATCAAATTCTAGGATTTCGAAGAGGACAACATGTTGCTATAAAAAAAACCTTTTTCCCCTTGAAAATTGAAAATTTATAGGGTTTCATGGTCCGATCGAAGCCATCATCATATATGCAAATTTCTTGTTGGTTTTGGTTTTGATTTAGATTTCGATTAGGCTTAGGAATATTAATGGTGAAAATTGCAAAATTTTCAGCTTATTTTTGAATGGAATGAGTTTAGAGACCCATTTTTTTGCTTTTTCTTGGGTTCAATTTGATTCAGTTGGTTGATGATAACCATTTCAAGTTTTTTGCTGATTTTGGTTAGGGTTGCTATTTTTGATTGACATCATTTGGTCAAAATTGTAATTTTTGTTTTTTGTTTGGAAGCCAAGTGGTCTGGAATGAGTTCAGCCGACGAGAATGTGATTGGGGAGGGTGCATACGGGATTGTGTACCATGAGGTCTTGCCGAACAATTCTAATATCACCGTCAAGAATTTGCTCAATAATTGCTGAACCCATTTGTGTGCATTTTGTGTGTTGGTTTAGAATTTTATTTCAAAATGTGAACTTTGCTTCAAAGCTACAGAACATAGTAAATCTTATGTTACTCACATACAATATGAGTTACTAATTGACTTTTGTTTAGAATTTGATTCAGGAATGGTAGCTTCAGTTCCACTGGGTGATTGAGAAATATGCATGTTTAGCTAGCTGGTCTTGTTACATTGCTTGCTATTAAGTTTTTTTTACTTTTATGTTGTCATCTTTAGGGGGCAAGCCGAAAGGGAATTCAAGGTTGAAGTGGAAGCAATTGGGAGTGTCCGGCACAAGAACTTGGTGAGATTATTGGGCTATTGTGCTGAGGGTGCTCATAGGTAAAACTTGTTTTTCCCTTATAATATGTGTTTCCATTTTAGCATTGTTAGAATAGTTCTGAATTTGAAAATCAATCGATAATTCTCGAGTATATCACTTGGAGTCACTTTTGGAGTATTATTCAACAATTGAATCTTGCATCCTGCAGTAACTATTTGGAGTCGTGCAAATTGTTTTACAAGACGAAATAGTAAAACACTTTTTTTGACAAGTATAAATTCCAACCATAACAAAATTGTGTTGTGGGTTTTTGGTTATGGGTCACTAGTATGGAACCTTAGTTTTGATTTTGACGAGAAAATCATAGGCTACATCAGGGACTACAGGCTTGTGTTTGATCTCGGTGAGGTACCACTTCTCCAAATGTTTAGAAAACATGATATTTTTTTTATTATAGTGCAAGTGTGGGATATTGATGGTCTTTGTTTTGTTTTTTTTCTCTTTCATCTTGCATAGACCATAGAGGCACACCTGAACTTCCAACTAGGACTTGTACATTGGAGGCAAGAAAAGAAACAGTTTGTGTAAGCATATCCTAATCCCATCCTATGCCACTTATCTTGCTATTATTAGATACTGAGCTAAAATATTTGTAACCATATGTTGGTTCATTTTATATATATTCAGTGTAGTCAAACTCACACTACTTGCTTCGTGTTCTGATCTGAATAAAAAATGGCCTTTTATAGGCTACCGCTTTGTGATTTTTGTTTAGGAACAAAATGTAAGTAGTTGTTTACAGAAGATAAATGACTGAAGTAACCAGAACAAGTTAATTTTTTCCTTCTTATTCTAAATCCCTTTGTGCATTTGTAACAAATCAATGATTCTTTCCAGTGGGGTGCTGCATACTGTGTCAAAGGAAGCATAGAAAAAGAAAGAGCCACAATGCAGGTATTATTCACATTATTGGTTCAAATTCTTAATACTTGTTATATATATTGAATTGTGTTAGTCCCGGGGCTTGATCGAAGATGGTAGAACTAGATGTCGAGATCAGATGTTCTAACAAACGTTCCCCTTGTGATTATTCTCGAGATCCACGAGGAATACTATAATATAAATCTGATTACAAAAGCAACAATAATCAGAAAATAAATCTCACGTTCTTCCTCGCAATCGCCGTTGCTGACGGACATAACTGAGTTACAACTCAAAGAAAAGAGAAGAAAGAATAAGATGAAAGGTTCTTGCTGGGGTGATTAAGATCACTGTTGCTCAAAACAAGATTCGCCCCACCACGATCTGCTTCCAGGAACCAGCAAGTTCACGAAGAACTTCTGGAACGCTCGTAAGTCAATATTTGAGACTTGAACGGGCTTCCTGGACTTTACAGACTCCCTTAACTCTCTTCTTGGTGCATCTTCCAAAGGAGGCCAAGGGGCTCTATTTATAGAGTGGAGTGAGACTTCACCTTTTCTCCTATCCGATGTGGGACTAAAATACCAATACTCAAAAAAAGAGTTTGATATTTTAGATCATCCCACAATCAGCATAGTAGTGTGCCAGTCCATGCCTACCCCCCGAACACTCCTGCGCATGCACGGGACAACCTGGAGTCCGTGTCCGAGTCCGAGTCCGAGTCTGCACAACAAAAATCAACTTGCATCCTTGTTGGAAATAATCTTTTTTCCTTCTAGGAAAATACTCCCATATGGCACATACTTGTGCCCCACCACACCTCATGTGCACACCTCAATACATGCAATGCATTATATTGAGATACTCACCATTTGGTGTAGCCAATGTGGGACTATCTTTCGTAGTCTAAAGGCAAAAACACCAACAATCCCCCACATATCTCAATATATGAGTTGAACGTTCCTCACAGTGGTTGCCCATAATGCATTAGGAGAGATGTCGCTAACGACTCAAATCTTCCTGCATGGGTGAAATAACAGTATGATACAAGAATAGACTACACCTTGAATTTTGCACCATGACTGCAATTTTTTCCACTCACATATGACATCAACTGTGCTTCCGGTTGCAGATTAAAGGCCCTGTGCATGCCTGGTTTCGATGTATGTATCTTGGGCGTCTACCAGTTTACCTTCAAGAGACGGTCTGAATCTCTTTTCATACAGTCTAGGTGAGTTCTTTTAAAGAGTCCTTTGGCATAAAGCCTTGTGCTTCCTTGCGGTGCTACCCTGCTATGACATGGCCCAAAGCCGAGGCTACACCTCATCGTGGTGTCATACCACTGTAGCATGAGATCCCAGCCGCTTTGTAGTGCCAAACTACCCAGCATGAAGCCTTGCGCTTCCTTGCGGTGTTATGCCACTGTGACATGGCTCGCGTAGCCAAGGTTTTATCCACTCTAGGTACCACTTGGTGGTGTTACACCACTATAACATGAGGTTACCGGCCTCTTTGTAGTACTGACTACCACTCTTTATTCTACAATATTAGGCTACCTGCCTATATGCGGTGCTACGTCGCTGTGACATGGCTCGCAAAGCCGAGGCATTACCCTTACCGAGGAACCTCTTGGTGGTGTCACCCCACTGTAGCATGGAGACCTTACGCTCCTTTGTAGTATTGTGCTACCGTACTTCCTGTTGAGCACACTAGATATACAAAATGCCTGAGAACTCATTAAGGCATCTAAGACATCCTCCCACAGGACTTGTTCTTTTAAGAGAACAGATAGTAGACAATAGTGGTTATGGGTCCGTAACCCCTTAGTGTCTCGAAAGGCTATCCACTGTTCCAGATATTCTCTCCGTCAGTGGTCCTTCTTTGAACCAAAAGTTAGATGCATAGTAGATTTCTCTTTAAACTAATAACATAAAACTTTATGGTAGAATTATAAAGACAGAATATCATATCGTCTTCAAGCCCATCATAATTGCTGTGTCCTCGACCAGCTGGCGCTTGAGACCTTTGGTGAACGGATCAGCCAGATTTTCCTGACTCCGAATATCAATCACGGTAATGACTCCAATCTTTATCAGATCATTCACCGCACTGTGCCTCAAATGCACATTCCTCTTCTTACCATTGAAGAGATTATTTGATGCCACCGCTGTAGATGCCTGATTGTCGCAGTATATCGGTACCGTCAGAATCTGTGCACCAACCACTGAAAGATCATACATGATCTCTCGAAGCTATTCCGCTTCTTCTGCTGCAGCAGCCAGTATAAAAAACTCAGATTCCATTGAGGAATAAGAGAGCATTATCTGCTTCTTCGACTTCCACGATATAGCAGCTCCATCCATGGAGAAGATGTATCCTCCTATGGACCTTTCGCTCTCTGCTTCTGAATACTAGCTTACATCACTGATGCCTTCCACTACTGTCAGATATCCGTTGTAGTGCAGTACATAATTCTGATTCCTCTTGAGATATCTCATAACTCTCTTCACGGCCTTTCAGAGCTCTACACCTGGGTTGCTCGTGAATCGACTCAGCATCCCTACGGTAAAAGCTATGTCAGGCCTTGTGGCAGTAGTTGCATACATCAAACTCCCGATGACGCTTGAGCACTTCAGCTGCCTGACGCTTTTTCTATTATTTGGCTTCAGCTTCTTATCACACCTGAGGAGAATCGATCCCCGGAAGATCCTGATATCCATAACGTGTGAGCATCTTCTCAATATAATGAGACTGTGACAACGCCACTCCATTGTCTATCCGGATGATCTTTATCCCTAGGATAACATCAGCTTCTCCTAAGTCCTTCATACTGAACTTAGATGAGAGGAACTTCTTTGTCTCAGTAACACGTGCTAGATTCGTACCCAGGATCAGTATGTCATCCACGTATAGACAAACGATGACTCCTCTCCTATTAGGAAACTTTGTGTAAACACATTTGTCCGTCTCACTGACTATGTAGCCGTTTGATCTAATGACTTTGTCAAACTTCTCGTGCCACATCTTGGGATCTTGCTTCAGACTGTATAGAGATCTCACCAACCTGCAGACTTTGTCTTCAAGGCCCTTGACGATGAATCCTTCTGACTGTTGTATGTAGATCTCTTCGGTCAACTCTCCATTCAGGAATGCTGTCTTCACATCCATCTGATGTATGACGAGCTTGTAAATTGTACTCAAAGCAATCAACATCCTGATGGTTGTCATCCGTGCTACTGAAGCATATGTGTCGAACTAGTCGATCCCATGCTTCTAAGAAAACCCTTTGGCTACCAACCTTGCTTTGAACTTATCAATAGTTCCATCGGCCTTTATCTTTTTCTTGAAGATCTACTTTCATCCGATTGGTTTAGCTCCTTCAGGCAGATCGACCAATACCCACGTAATGTTGGAGGTTATAGAGTCATACTCATCAATGATAGCCTCCTTCTAGAAGATAGCATGTCCGGTCTTCATTGCCTCATCATAGGTAAGCGGATCAACTTCCATATGATAGGTGACGAACTCTTCTTCGAAGTCCTTCTGTCTCCTCACCCGCTTAGATCTGGGTTCTGCGAGTTCTGGTTCAACAATTGTCTCTGGTAAGATAATTTCTTTTTCTTGGACAGCATCTTCTGTGGAAGTGATAGCCGCATGTGCACTCACATTACTCTCCAGAATATTCGCGATAACAATGTTCTTATGCCTCGTAAATTTATCTTCAAAGAATTCGGCGTCTTAAGATTCAACGATTTGATTGGTTTCAATATCAAGCAACCTCCGAGCATCACTTTTCTCAGCATACCCCAAGAAGATCGTCTTTGTACTCTTTGTCCCAAGCTTCTGAATCTTCAAGTCCGGAAGCTTTACATATGCCTGGCACCCCCACACTCGAATGATGTTCAAGTTGGGTCTAACTTTAAACCATAGTTCATGAGTAGTGACTTCGGAATCTGCGTATGACACTCTGTTCAGAACGAACGTAGCTGTTAATGTAGCTTCTTCCAAGAAGCAGTTTGAAAGACCTATAGTCAACATTATTGAGTTCATCATTTCTGTCAACGTCCTGTTCTTCCTTTCAGCTACTCCATTTGATTGAGGAGAATACAGAGCAGTTGTCTCATTGACAATTCTATGTTCTTTGTAGAACGATGCGAATTCAATAGACTTGTACTCTCCGCCTCGATCACTTCTGAGTCTCTTGAGTTATTGCCCAGTTTGACGTTCAGCCTCAATCCTGAACTCCTTGAACTTCTCGAATGCTTCATCTTTAGAGTTGAGCAGATAGACGAACACGTATTTCGAGTAGTCATCGATGAATGTAATAAAATACTTCATCTTGGCCTTTGTGGAGAACTGTCTGAAGTCACAGATATCTGAGTGTACCAACTCTAGAAGATCTGTACTTCGATTCACCCGTTTGAACAGTTTTCTTGTGATCTTTGTCTGTGCACAAACCTCACACTTCTCCACCTTCTTACCCCCACATTTGGAGATAAGCCCTAGACTAGACATTTTGTTTATTCTTTTATAATGAATATGTCATAGTCTATTATGCCATAACTCAAGAGAATAACCAGAAGAAGAAACTGTATTAATCATTTTTGCAGAAGTTACAAGTTGAAGTTTGAACATCCCTTCGGTATAATAAGCTTTCTCGAAGTATGTTCCTTTGTAGGACATCACTATCTGCCCAGCATTGACGTCCATCCTCAAGCCTGTATTACATAACAGACTTTCAGAGACCAGGTGTTTGTAAAAACAAAAGTATGAACTTTATTGATACAAACTTTGTAAAGATTACAAGAATTCTGGAAAAGTACAACTGTAGGAATCCAATCTAGAAGACGATTGCTTTATCCCTTTGACGATGTGAACTTTGAAGACGGTAGCCTCTAAAGTTGAAGGCAAAAGCCTCGAAAGAATGCAGCAGCACTTGGGCAAGAACTCCTGAACTCTCTGATATTTCTGAACTTTATGTCTGATCCCATTGAATGAAGACTTGAAACTCTATTTATAGAGTTCTGGAAATAACTAACTTTTAGTTATTCTGAATGGCGCAAGTTGGATTGCGCAGGAACTGGATTGCGCAGCATCAGACTGCGCAGGCAGTTGTCTGGTCGTGGGCCAACTGTCTTGGACACATGGCATCATTTGATTAAAATGCGTATGATCATGTGCAGACGGTTGCCACGTAACGAGCAATTAATGGTATGAATGTCACGTGTACTTTGTCAGTTGTCATGATGAAGTGCGCCACATAAATTGCGCTGACTTTGGATTACGCTAGGATGGATTGCGCAACAAACAGATTGCGCTGCATGTATACCTGTCCTCGAGTGCTGTGCGGCACAATAAACGAACAGTCTCCTCGTTCTTTGTGCTGTCAGCTGTCAGAATATTTGATTGTGTCAGATAATGATGATATGGCCACGTCAGCTTGCGCAATTGAAAGTGTGCGCAGTCTAGTGTGTGCAATCTGATGTCTGTGCAGTTCATTCGAAAGTTGTATTTCTTGATTCTATGGCTTTGTTGATAGGTGCAACTTGATTTTTTAGGACCTACAAGACCCCCTTCAAAGTTTTCGAAAGTTGAATTTATTCAAAATTTCGAAATACTTTGAATTTTGAAATTTAAATCAAGTTGCGCATATGTTGAGCTGTTTGCGCAATCGGATGAATCAGCCCCTGCTTTTTTGGCACAATCTGAGGCGGCCGTTTCTTTTTGAAAAACTATAAATAGTTCTCTCGATCCTTCGACTTATTCTTTACTTTGCTTTCTTGTGTTTGAGAGAGAAAAATTCCTGAGCTCATCCCGACTTCAGCCTTCTTCTCTGTCGATCTCATGGCCCCAAAACGATCCTCCGCCGCCGACAAGGGCAAGGCCCCCGCCGAATCTTCGGCTTGGGTTGCGTCTCGTCCTTCCGTCACGAGACTGTGCACCCTGCTTTACGCGGTAGGCAACCCAATCGAAAACCCCTTTTTAGGGCTTTTTGACTTCACTGATCTTCAAAATTCATCTCTTTTTAGAGATGCGATCATACTGCGCCACCCTATTTAGGGTTTTGGTTGCACGAACTAGTTATTCTTCATTTTTATGAAGAATATCTTCTTGCGCAATCGGTTGAACTGCACTGGCAAAAGTCAGCACAATCTGCTGATTTGCGCAAGATTGCCAGCACAATCTGATGCTGGTGCAAACTGATGGTTGCGCAATCTGATTGTTGCATAATTTGATGGTTGCGCAAACTGATGGTTACGCAATTTGATATTTGCGCTATCTGATATTTGCGCAATCTGATGACAAAATTTCTGACTTTGATTTGTACTGAATTGTGATTTTTCTATTTGATGCAGTTGACACCAGAGAAGATCCTAAATATGAAACATTTGTTGGAACTTTAGCTGAGCCAAATTTCAAAGAAGACTTATCTTATGTGCACTTCCCCCAGTATGCCCTTCCATCTTCTCGTCAGACTATTTTGATAGTACAGAATAACGAGACTCTGCTAAGTCTGATAAATGGACAGCCTTTGCAATCAGTTAATGCTGTCACTCATAGGAAGCCTATGTTCCTCTTCGGAGACGCTATTGATAAAAGTTCTCAACCAAGACCTAGAGTTGAGTCGAGAACTTTTCAATGGAAGGAAAAATTGATCAAGTTACCAGACCTAACGAGATGTCTTCCTCTAGCAAGATATGCTCATGCGAGCCATCCTAGGAGGATGGAATGGGACATTACTCCCTTGCAACAGGCACGGACCAGAAAGATCTGTGTTAAGAAAGGTCCGAACAACAGGGACATGTTCTACAGTTCTTCCGAACGACACAGCACTTTATTGAGGGGGTTGAAGCAAGGTTGCATTCCCCCTGAGAACTCGTCTTTGCTGCTACCGGTAAGGACACCGATTTTTGCTAACGAGTATGCTAAAGCAGAGGGTAAATATCCGGATCAAGACAGCTGGTTGACAGGTCTGGTAAACCCAGACATCAAAAGATTGAGCTGCATAGCTAACTGGATACTGGTCCAGTTTTAAGATAAACTCAGAGAAATTGAGCTGTATAATGCGGTACACGCTACTGTATACGGCTTCTTTCCAAATCCTCATCTGTTTTTGGCTCTGGCAGAGAGGTACAACTACAGGACAGGGACGTTTATGACGCCCCTTGGATAGATGGGCTTGGCTCTTCATGAGATGAAGTATATCTCATATTTACCAATAGGTGATTTGCCTTACGAGGAGTACGTCCCGACCAACGACGAGTTAGATAGACTTCGTCGAGAGAATTCAAAGATGGTGGAAGTCTTTGATGAGCTTTTGTGCCATTATAACATATGCTCTTTATATTACCAAAGTGGCTCTTCTGGCACATGCTATTCATCCAAATGGTTGACTTATCTTTTTCTCAACCACATTATTGAGAAAAAGACAAAAGATCATGACTCCTGCAACCCTGATTTCTTCCATCCC
Organism: Iris pallida; assembly: GCA_029216955.1. NCBI lineage: Eukaryota > Viridiplantae > Streptophyta > Magnoliopsida > Asparagales > Iridaceae > Iris > Iris pallida. The sequence continues at coordinate 22,040 of JANAVB010042592.1, forward strand.
CTCAGTAACAGTGAAGTGCTAAAGCTGATGGAGGAAAATAAGAGGATGGATATCAGAGTTGAGGATGAACATCAATATTCTCCTCTTAAGGCTGGAGAATTTGTGGAGAGCTTCATAAGAATGGGCTACAGGTCCATGTCCAAACAAGCCCAGCTAGCAGGATTTTTGACGTACTGGCTACGTCGATTCATTGTGCCTGGAGCAAGTACTGTAGACCGCTTCCATCGCGGTGTTCTTTTTGCTGATGTCCGGTTAGTCTTCGGCTACCGGATGGACTTACTTTCAGCGATGACCTGTAGTATAAACGCGGGTCTTCGTCTGTATGTTGATCTTATGATTAAGTGAAAGGGTGATAAGGTGAACTTCCCTAGACTGGAGTTACCTTACACATACTTATTCGGATAGTTTCTCTTGCATTATCCATCATTAATGAACCCTGCCATGGGAGCAGTTGGTGGCATTTTTCTACGCATATTCTCGCAGAGCAGGTGGATATACACTAGTTTGAGGGATTGTAGAAAAACTCTGAACCTCGACAAAGGATGGAATTTTCTTTGCACTCCCCCTCCAACTGGTTATGAGCATATGGCAGCAAATCTGATTGATCTTGGGAGGCAACCAATAGGTCGAGTATCTTTTGAATGGCTGAAGACAATCAGACCATCACATCTAGTATACAAATTTGAAGAGGAATGCTTCATCGAACCATATTTGCCGAGCCGCTTCGCTCGTCAGTTTGGATATGACCAATTTCATGTAGGTAACGCCATCACGTGCCTACAAGGAAAAGATTATTTGATCGATGGTGCCCGGGCCTGGGCTTACTACAATGCTCGAGATACAAAAAATGTGTTCTCGATGCCAAACAGAACTGATGCTGGTCCAAGAATGCTATATACTTATTCACAATTTTACACAGCTACAAATACATTTGCTGAAAACTATAGCCTCGTTGATAGTTTTGCAACAGCAAATCGTCTGAAGAAAAGAGCGACTGACACATTAGCTCCTAATAACGATAAAGAACATGAGCCAATGGACGATTGATTAGAAGCTTCCAGGGAAGCCAATTTCCCTGAGGAAGTCAACCAACCTTTAAGAATTTCTCTAAAGGTTGTTAAATCTTCGGTCAAGGAGAAGAAGAGAAGGAGAGAAGAGCCTTCTTCTCCAGCTGTGAAGAAGAAATTGATCTTGGAACATTCTTCAGAGAAGGTTACCACCAGATCGTAATCCAGACAATTAGTCGAGTCCACTCGAGATGAAGCAGCTACACCGACCTCTGTTTAGAAACAGGTCGATGTAGTAAACGTAGAGAGTCCTGAGAGGCCTCTACATAGAAGGAAGAAGCTAGCTCACAGAAGAAAGAAGATAACAGTTTCTCCTCCAAGGCAAATTTTGTCTTCGGTAGTGATGAATGCTGCGGCTGGAATCACCATGCCATCTCCTACCCCTGCTTCTGAGTCTGGGCATAAAACTCCTAGTCCAGAACGGAGGGAAGAGATCGAGCAGCGTGAAGAGAGAAATGAGGCCGTAGAGCCCAGAGAAAATATTGCTGAGATAGAGCATGAAGCTTTGCAATCCCCTTTACCGATGATGGATACTACTCAACCTCCTGCTACACCGGGAGCAATCCGCGAGGAAGGGGATCGTTTGATGATCGAGGCTTTATATGACTGTGACTTCGGCTCACAGGATTACATTGATCAAACCGCTGCAACTGCCAGTGGGGAGGTACCGGAGGAAGATGACAATGAGGAGGGTTCATCATCTGAGGATATTGAGGATACACATGATCCTGAAGGGGACGATGAAGAGCATGTGTCTCCTGTAGCTGTTGACGACACCTTAGATCCTGAGAAGGACGTTGAGGTGCAGATATCTCCTGAAGACGCTGATGATACCTTGAATCCTGAAAAGGATGTTGAGGTACAAGCATCTCCAGAAAAGATAGTAGATGAAGAAACGGCCCTGGAGGAAACTCCTCATGTTGATCTCCAAGGTATAGAATGAAATTAGCAATTTTCTTTAAATAGATTGACAGCTAACATCTTTATTCTTATCCCTACAGAACTTGGATCTTCTCCAGCTCCTCCAGTGTGCATGGACATAGTGCCTACGACGACAATTGCTAGTAGCAGTTGCCATTTATCCTGTGGCTCCAAAGCAGAAAGTAGTCATGCCATAGTGTCTGAGGCTACTTCTGCTCAACTAGAATCTGTACCAACAGATGATAGGCCAGTTGCCGGATCAAACCAATGTAAGACTGTTTTTACTTTTGATTCTCTTTGACAATAGCAAATGACAGGCAAAATGATAATATTTAATTTTACAGAGGAACAACCAGGAGGAGCGACCAGCTCCACTTTTGCTCCTCTATTCAAAGAGCCTACTGTCCGAGAAACTGAACATCCTGCTGCCTCGTCATCAACAGGAGTTGCTGTGACTCCTGGTGCTCTGGCGACCAATCAATTCGTCATCCAATCATTTACTAAATTCTTTTTCGATTCATTGGGGCCATTGATCAATAGGGTGATGGAAAAAGAGGATGCTGATTTTTACACAGTTAGAGGTCCAACCTCTTTCTTAATTCATGCTATCCGCGAGCAAGGTGACGAGCCTCAGGCCACTTTTCTCGAACACATATTAAATGAGCTAGAGACTTCAATAAAGAACTACAAAGAGCTCAATAAGGGGGAGGTAGAACCCTTAGTTCAAGCGAAATTTGAACGGATGGCTCAGGAAGCTACAGTTGAGAGAGTAAATTTCCAGATTGTCTTAGATGCTTTTGCTACTAAATCTGCTAAGTACAATTCCAAGGTGGAATCTGTGACATCTACTGCAGAAAGAAAAGAGAGCAGAATTGCTGAACTGAGAGCGGAGATTGCCCGTCTCCAAGAAAAATTGGAAGATGAGATTATCGAGCATCAAACTGCACTCCAACAACTCGATGCTATAACCCAAGAAAGAGACGAGTATGCCGCAGCTCATAATGATGAAATCACTCGCAGAATGGTAACCATGCCAACTTTCAATGAGACATCTGGGATGGAAGAGGCCAGGAAGAGAGTGATGGAATCTCACGAAGAGCGACTACAAACTCTGAGGCAACAGATAACCGGCTTGATGACACCACCAGCTTAATAGAAAGATATCTTGTATCTTTCTGTCTTTTGCAGCATGTATGTTTTTGTAATGTCTTAAATTTCAATCAATAAAAAGACATTTTGTTGTGGCTCTATTATTTGTTGCATATCTTGTTCAGATATAAATAATAGAGATAGAAAATATATTCAGAGGTACAGGACATGATATATTTCTTGATTTTAGAAAATAATCATATTCATTATATCTGCTCAAAGGTAATGTGGACGTGACAGAATATAATTTGTCGAATATTATTATTTCAAATTGACAACTTAATCGAGGACGATAAGTTGCTGATATGGATAATGAACGAAAATAAATCGTCAAAAAGGTGTAAATGAAATAAATGAACGAAATGAATCGTCGGGATGAACGGATGGACCGTCAAATGAATTGAATGAACAGGGGAACCGTCATATGAACGGGTGAACCGTCGGATGAACGGGTGAACCGTCGGATGGTGATGAACGGACGAACCATCAGATGATGATGAACGAATGAACCGTCAGATGAATGTGAACGGGTAAACCGTCAGGTGAATGTGAACGGGTGAACCGTCAGATGATGATAATGAACGGATGAACCGTCAGATGATGATAATGAATGGGTGAATCGTCAGATGATGATAATGAACGGGTGAACCGTCAGATGAACGGGTGAGCCGTCAGATGAAGATAATGAACGGGTGAATCGTCGGATGAATGTGAATGGGTGAACCGTCGGATGAACGGGTCGTTTCGTTGTTTTGAGAATCTTTGCCTATAAATAGAACAGAAATCTGGAAGGAATGATTATTTCCACTTTTCAACATAAAGATGTCATCTGGAGATGCATCCAAGAAGGCTGAAATTGTTCCGAAGATTGAAGTAGGCACTGAAGAACGTCCTGCCGATCCAGTCCAGCCAAAGCAGGCAGAAGTAGGCGAAGGTTCGTCTGCACCCAAACCACCGCGGGATATCTTGGACTTTCTGCTTGAACTAGGAAAGACTGAATAGGAAGAAGCCATGAGGATGACTGCTTGCAAGTTCCTGGTAGGTTCAAGCAAGGATGTTCTCAGTTCTTTTGCTGATTATGTCTTTGATAAGGATGGCAGTGGTCCACGTCCCAATGTCGAAAAGGATGATAGTGACCTTTCTTGATATCATGTAACATCGTTTATGATGAAATAAAAATCAAACTTTATTTATGAACTGTCTGATCATATTTACATAAAATCTCTGTTACATTTATACATAGTATTTCTTGAGGAATTTGCCATTGATAGGCATCATTGCAACTCGACCATCTAACTCTGAAAGTTGATAGGCTCCGTTTGAAAAGACTTTGCTGACAATATAAGGCCCTTCCCACTTTGCATCGAACTTGGCTTTGCTCGAGTGAGTCATAGTCATAGAACGTCTTACTGTTAGAACAAGTTCTCCTTGCTGAAAGGCTCTGACTTTAACTTGCGATTGAAAGTCTTCGAGATGCAGGCTTGATATAACTCAATATGCTGTTGAGCTAATAGCCACTTTTCATCGAGCGCTTCTAATTCTTGAAGTCGAAGAAGATCGTTGTTCTCTGTAGTGAGTTCATTAGCAATGGCAATCCTTAAAGAAGGAATTTGAAGTTCCAGAGGAAGAACTGCTTCACAACCGTACACTAGAGAGAAAGGTGTAAAGCCTGTGGGATTGTGGACCGTAGTTCGATAGGCCCAAAGACATTCACCAAGCTTTTTACTCCAGTTTTGTTTGTTGGCAGACACAAACTTCTTGAGGAGCTTAATGATAGTCTTGTTGAAAGCTTCAGCTAAGCAATTAGCGGTAGGATTGTAGGCTGTCGAAGCAACATTGTCAATCCGATGATCATCGTAGAATCTTGTAAACTTTTGGCTGATGAATTATGGTCCGTTGTCATGGATGATTCGTCGAGGTACACCAAATCGATAGATGACATGGTATTTGACAAAGTTGATGACGCTGCTGGTCTTGACTTCAGCCAATGGTATAGCTTCAACCCATTTGGAGAAGTAATCGGTTATTGCTAGTCTGAACCGATGTCCTCTAGAAGAAGGAGGATTGATGGGACCGATGATGTCCATGCCCCAAGCTTTAAAAGGCCAGGAAGCAGCAGTTGGATGAAAATATTCTGATGGTTGATGAATAAAATCTGCATGGATTTGACAACCTCGACATTTCCTTGCATAATCGATGGCATCAGAAACCATAGAGGGCCAATAATAACCCATTCGTCGGATGCGATCCTGTAGTTTAGGACCGAATTGATGTGCTCCGTAGACACCGTCATGAGCTTCACGCAATACTTGTTTCGCTTCATCACCAGCAAGACAACATAAGAGTAAGCCATCATAAGTCCGCCGATAAAGAGTCTTAGTGGTGTGATTGTAGTAGAATCGTAGAGACCTTCGACGAATACTCGTAGCTTCTTTGGGATCTTCAGGGAGTATGTCATGAACTACGAAGTCGATGAACGGAGTTCTCCAATCTTTACTGATAACATTGGTTTCAGTAAGATTACTGAACTCTATAGTACGATTGTTTTCGACGCAGAACAATTCCCGATTAGAGATGACCATCACCTGTTATCTTTGATAGGGATGGCTAAGACTGCTGCAAGATTGGCCAAAGCATCTACCTCAGTATTACAAGCTCAACGTACATATTCAATGAAGAAGGCTTTGAATGATGTAGCCATATTGATTGCCGCTTCAAAGTAAGGCACTAGGTCTTGATGGCGAACTTCATAGGTTCCTCTAACCTGATTAACATCCAACTTGGAATCGCCATAGACTTCAAGATACTCGACGTCAAGTTGTTTGGCAAGCTGGAGGCCGATGAGTAGAGCATTGTATTCTGCCACGTTGTTGGAGCAAGGCTCATCTAAGGAGTAGGCTCTTTGGATAGCTGACCCGTCCGGAGAAACAAGGACAACTCCAACTCCTGCGACAATGGCACCATTGGGTCCAATCCTGGATACACCGTCAAAGAATAGGCGCCAAGTAGGAAATTCTTCGGAGACTGCGTTAGATTCTAAAGTCTCGTCTGGAATTTCATCGTAGAGTTTGGATGTCTCTGGAACAGGATGGGCTGCTAAGAAATCCGCTAGTGCTTGACCTTTGACAGACTTTTGAGGAACATATACCATGTCATATTGGGCTAGCAGAATGGCCCATGTAGCTAGCCGAGAGTTGAGTGTGCTAGGCTTCTTCATGAGTACCCGAAGAGGATTAACTCAGGATATGACATGAATAGTTTGGCCAATGATGTAATGCCGAGTCTTCTGAACAGCAAACATAAGAGCTAGGCATTCTTTTTCAACCGGACTATAACAGTGTTCAGCACCAATCATAGTACGACTGAGATAATAGATAGCTTGTTCGTGGCCTTCTTTGTTCTTTTGGGCAAGTAAAGTACCCAATGAATGATCCATAGCACGGACGTACATTAAGAATGGTATGCCAGAGATTGGTGGCACCAAGACCGGTAGATTCATGAGATACCGCTTTATGTCGTCAAATGCTCGTTGACATTCTTCGGTCCAAACGAAAGATACACCTTTCTTCATGAGTTGAGTGAATGGTCTACAGCGTCCAGACAGATTCGAAATGAATCTCCTGATGTACGCAAGTCAACCTTGGAATCCTCATAGCTCTTTTAGGTTGCGTGGAGGACGCATCTCTTGAATGGCTTTGATCTTCTCAGGATCCACGTGTATACCCTTAGAGGTAATGACAAAGCCGAGAAATTTACCACTAGAGACACCCAAGAATGACTTGGTGGGATTCATTTTGAGTTGATGTTGGCGCATGAGGTTGAAGATAGTTCTCAAGTCTTGGATGTGATATTCCTTTAGACGACTTTTGACAGCAATTTCATCGACGTAGCATTCGACAGTCTTGCGCAGATGATCTCGAAATATGGTACTCATGGCTCGTTGGTATGTTGCACCAGCGTTTTTGAGACCAAACGGCATCACAGTATAGCAGTAGACTCCGCGAGAAGTACGGAAAGAAGTATGCTTTTCATCTTCAGGATTCATCCGAATTTGATTGTATCCGGAGAATCCGTCCATGAAAGATATTCTTTCGAACCCACAAGTGTTGTCGATCATGACGTCTGTGATAGGGAGAGAAAATTCATCTTTTAGACATGCTTCATTAAGATCCCGAAAGTCGATACAGACTCGAACTTTGTCGGTTTTCTTTAGAACTGGGACAACATTAGCTACCTAATCAGGATGCTGCTCTTCTCTGATAAAGCCACAAGCAATTAGCTTCTTGACTTCATCGTCGATTGTGTCCATCATTTCTGGCTTGAAACGTCGTTGTTGTTGTTTGACCGGTTTTGCATTCGGTAAGATGTTCAATTTGTGAGTAGCAACTTTAGGATCTAGTCCTGGCATGTCTTCATAGCTCCAGGCAAAGACATCAATGTATTCTTTAATCAGAAGAATTAATTCTTGTTTATCTGCCTCTGGAAGGTTCTTGCTGATGAATAATGGACGAGGTGATCCGCTCTCTCCTATATCAATTTGAACTAATTGATCTTCAGTAAGAGGTTCCCCTTGTTCGAATCGGAGTTCCCTTTGGGTATCCATTCATTGAGCCCAAGCATCTGTTTCAGGATTTTTTTCAATATCCTCGTCATAGCCTTCTGGAAGTTCGCCGGAGACCATGTTAGAAGTTACAGTTAACCGATGAACTTGACCGATACTGGTGTCAGAATCCTACGATCTAGAATCAGAAGAGTTAGAGCGCTCCTCACTATCGAATTCAGAGCCTGTTGGGGATAACACTAGAGGAGAAGCATATCCGAGACCTCTTTTGGTCCTGCTGTAGTACATCTCTGACTTTCCTTTCGGTACAGTCGTACGGATGGGAGTTCTCCGTCCTTTACCGTAGTTGAGGCCGCTCTTGAAGTCATAACCCATCTTTCAGATGATGTCTTTTGATTGTTGACTGTAACGACGGAGTTGAAGATGCCCCGTGTCGTTAACTTTGCTATCATTCGTATAGCTGAATTGTTGTTCTGGTCCTTTACTAAAAAGTATTGGACTCTCGCCTTTCTTACGAGCGGGAACAATACGATATGAATCTTTTAGGTGTTCAAATAAAACTTCAGTTTGAAGAGATTACACAACTCCCATTGTAAATGACTGAAAGCTATCTAACATATCCAAATAGCATTTAACATGATAAATGACATCAGTATACTGGAAAGTAGATGCTTTTTCATTGATTTGTACATTTGTATTTACAGCAGGACTTTTAGCCTTAGCAGGCTTAGTCAGATTGGTTACAAGAGGGGGAGAAGAAGAACGTGGAGGAGGATTGGCTTTGTTACGACGGAGGTCGATAACAAGAGGCTCAGAGGAGGTGAGCTCCCTTTTCTCCTTGTTATGAGATAGATCTATAACAAGTGGCTCAGAAGAAGTGAGCTGCTTTTTATCCTTGTTACGACGTAAGTCAATAACAAGCGGCTCAGAAGAGGTGAGCTCCCTTTGATCTTGATCATCAATTGATTGCTTTTGAACTGGCAAGTGAATAGCCAGTGGCTTGGAAGATTGAGGATGAGAAACAGGCCCTTTGACAGGAATGATAAGGGTGTCATTAGGTGTTGTTTCTTGCTCTTCTTCGGTATCCAAAGACAAGACAACCTTCATGAATTCATCCTTGTACATACGAGCATCGTTGCAGTATGCTTCGACGCCTTTGAAAGGATAGAGATCAGTAACCTCCTTCTGGACCTCTCCATTGTCATCAACATATTTAAAACATTGATGGAGAGTTGAAGGGACAATGTTATGCTCGTGCAGAAATGGTCTTCCCAGCAAAGCATTGTAGGAACAACCATGATTGTCAATGATGTAGAAGGTAATCTTTGTACGAAGATTGCCAATTTAGAGTTTTAGGCAAATCTTGTCCAGAGGCTCACTCCTTCCCTGATTGAACCCGAGATGGTGGTGATTGTACTAGAGAGACTATGTACTAGGATTTTCAGCGCATCCAACATTGTCTTCGGCATAATGTTGAGAGCAGACCCTGGATCTATCAAAATACGATCGACTTTCATCGAGTCGACGTATCCTGTATAGTAGAGAGGACGGTCGTGCCTGTTATCTTCCATCAACATGCATCCTGTGTGAAAGTTATGTTTGGAATTAACTCCAACACGCTATGACAATGGAGGCAAGAGACTGGTTCTGCTTTTGGCTTCTTCAGAAGGGCTAAGCAGGTTTCAGCTTTGCATGAGAGCCTCACTCAGAGTTTCTCGAGTTTCTTTGGAGAGGTGCAAGAGCTCAAAGATGGATAACCTGGCTGGTGTATTGGCTAACTGAGCCAAAATATCAAAGTTGTAAGGCTTTTCAAGTCCAGAAAGAGATGTATTCTTCAAAGGTTTGTCGAAGCGGACTTGTTATTTGCCTTTGTCAGCGACCGCCGGCTTGGGAGGAATAGGTATCACAACAGGTGAGGATGCAGAAGAAATATCCTCAGTAGAAGCAGGCTGCACTGGAGCAGGCTCAGAAGAAGAAGCAGGATTCTCTTGAGCTTCGGGGTAATCCTTTAGATAAGCTTTCCCTGATTTGGTGCCCAGCAGGATTTCTTCATCAACTATGGGGTCAAAAGACACCATATTGCAAATCTTTGTCTTGCCCTTGGAACGATCTTTCTTCTTGGAGGAAGAGGGAAGTTCAAACTCTGAAGCAAGATCAGGATGAATCCACATTATCTCACCATTGTCAAGAGACAAGGGGACGAGACCTTCATTTCGTGGAGGAGGGAGATTCTCAATCTCAAGAGTAGCTTTGGGGATAGGAATGACGCTATGTTGCACCATCTGGGACGAGAAGTCACCAAACTGAACTGATACCATATTTGCAGTAACAGTCTTCTCGTCTTGTTGCAGAGTGACAATGCCAGCGTTGACCAGCTCCTGGATTTTGCCTTTGAGCACATAACATGCTCGAGTGGGATGTCCGATGAACCTGTGATAGACATAGTACTTGGGATGATCAGTCTTACTGACTTCATCGGGCTTCTTTGGATCTGGAAGTTGAATTTTATTGCTTTTGATTAAGCA
>JANAVB010042593.1:0-22500 GCA_029216955.1 Iris pallida
CCGGAGTCCTACGCGAGAGCATAGCGGCCCCTCTAATCTTGGTCTCTAGCAGGATAGCAATGTCACATGACTCTTTCCTCAGAACCCCTCCAATCTCCCTCCATCGTACAATGGAACACCCCCCTGTTCCATGCTAGACCGACATCTAATAATAGATGAGGGCCCCCCCTGGAACTCGTCTGGATCGACACTCGAGAAAGTATCTCATCCGCCTGATCATGACCGCATCTACCATGGAGGAAGGAGCAAGATGGGCCTGAATCCTGCTAAGAGTAAGTGCCCAGTCAGGATTGTTTTCAGTCTGGTCATCCATATCCCTCGCCTGAGGGATATCCTCCCGTGTGGCCGGAGCGTTCCTTTCCTGCTGCTGTAAACCATGATCGCCGGGGAGGCCTCCATCATCATCTGACCACTTCCAGCCGTGCTCATACCCCTGGTCACGATGGTCCCTGAGGTCTGAACGGGACCAGTGCACCCTGCGTGCTCTCCTGTCTCTGCGGTGATCCTGACTCCAACCTCATATCGACCTCCATCCCTGTATCCTCCTCCATATGTCTGTCTGGCTCCGTCTCCCCAGGCAAGTGACTGGGGCCGTCTCCTTCCCCGGTGCCTCCGTCTGAACCGCCTGTGGCCTGGCAGTCTCCTTCCCCTTGTATTTGCACGCACTAGTAGTGTGCCCAAAGCACTCGCAGTAAAACACATGGGAGGGACCCAGTCATACTCCACCGCCTGTGTCAGAACCTCCCCAGACGGTACCTGATACTCAAGCATACTTGGTAGCTCCGCGCCCGCCTTGATCTCCACGAAGATCCTGGCATACATCAGTCTGGTGCGAAAAGTAGTGGCCTCGTCTGCTTTGGTCGGCTTCCCCACAAGGCTGGCAAGTCTCATGAGAAGCGGGATGCTCCAATACTTTACTGGGAACTCAGGGAATCTGACCCAGATGGGAATAGCGTTCAGCACCTCCTTCTCACACCTCAGCTCCGGCGTCCACTCCTTCAATATAATGAGTCTCCCATCAAATGACCAAGGCCCTCCCTGCCGGATCCTGGACACATCCTCCGCTAATCCAAATTTGACATAATAGAACCCGTTCTCCCGAGAGAAGAATTCCATGCTACCTTTGGGTCTCCAGACACGTTCCGCATAACCCCGAATTTGGCCATAGAACGGCTTGTTCCCTAACACATACAGCACCATGGTGTTCTTCCAGAATTCTGAGACCACCGCTATTCTTCGGCAGGAAAATACGCCCGAACACCTTCTCCAACCGACATCGGTGGGACAAACTCCATCGACATCGGACTTTTCGTAATCACTGGCGTGCAGACCTCCTTCCATGACCGAGGCCTCTGCTCCTCAATGTGCGTCCTGGTCGGGGGGTTCACAGGACCCGGGCCTGTCCTGCCGGTATCAGTAGCAATACCCTTAGCCTTCTTGGCCGCCGTCGCCTTTGGCCTCCAACCCGAAACAGAGCGCACCGTACCTCCCCCACGATGGCGGGGATCCACTGTGCCGATCGAAGATCGGTTTCCATGATTTCCTGGCCCCGTCCGACCCGAAACTTGGGTCTGGGCCCCTCGCCGTCCTCCAGCCCGTTGTCTCGTCACCGTCTGCAAGCCTGCATCACCAGTGTTGTCCCCCCACCCGAACTCGAACACTGAAGCCGCTCCGCCCGAAGAGGACCCTCCCGTGCCGCCCGCCCCCCCCCCCCCCCCCCCGTGGGGTCCCCCTGCATCCCCCTGCATCCGCCCACTCCCACCCCTCCCCGCCTGGGGGGGGGGGGGGGTCACGCCGCCGCCTCCGTCCGACCCCTCCCCGCCTGGAGGGGTCCCGCCGCCGCCCGCCCCCCCCCCCCCCCCCGATCGGGGGGGGCCCCTCTTGCCGTCGCCGCCCGACCCCCCCCCCTAGTCGGGGGGACCCCCTGTGGCCGCCGCCGCCCGACCACCCCCCCCCCCCCCCCGGATCGGGGGGGGGGGGTCACCTTGTTGCCGCCGCCGCCGCCCGACCCCCCCCCCCCCCGATCGGGGGGGGGGGGGTCCCCTTGCCACTGCCGCCTCCCTTTCCTCCAACCCTCTGAGCCCCACCCGCGAGCGGATCGGGGGGACGGGGGGGGGGGGGGGGGGGGGGGGGAGGCGTGGTGACCGCCATAGGGGAAACCCTAGCAGAGCTCTCCATCATATATATATATATATAATATAATATTATATAATATATATTATGCAAACCCACACATCTACATATAACATCAGATATGTATCTATACTCACCAACATCATTCACATATGCAAAACCAAACTCAGAAAACTGAACTAAAACCCACATGTATATACTCAAATGCAACATAACAAACTGGGCATGAAGGGGGAATGTGATCTAATGCTACAGGGAAGTGTTCAGTGTTAAGAGGGGGGGGGGGTATCACATGGTATCAGAACAGACAATGCAAGGGGTCTGCTGTGTGTCACAAACAAGGAGGTGAGTCTCAAGTGTCCAAGCAATGTATACAATAAGGTATTTAGGGATGCAGTGATGTGACATCAACATTACTCTGATACCAAATCAAGTATCAGAGACAATATAGTAACCTGAGCGTGTGTTGAGTATGTAGCAGTCATGCAATACTAGGTGAGTGGTCAAAGTGATGTGTATCTAATATCCAGGCAAAGTGTCAACTGGTGTCAATGGAGTGTATCAGAGCTAAGTGTCAATTGTATCAGAGCTAGCAGAGCAAAGTGCAGCAGTACAAGTGTCAGGTGAGTGTCAATGAGTGTGCAGGCCATTGAAGGTGAGGGCAGTTGGTTAAGTGTACAGGTAATGGAGTACAACAGGGTGATATGCAAACTTAGGGATGAGATGCATGTGAACATAGTGTATCAAGTGATCTAGTGTGTGTGTCAGAGCATCATATAGTGTCAAGTATCAGAGGGTCTATGTGCAGCAAGTTATGTAAGTGTGCAGGCAAGAGTGAGTGAATGAGTGTGTCTCAGTCAAACATTGTGTCCAAGTGTGTGCAGGTAAGGTGTGTCAAGTAACAATGTAACTAAGTATTATAACATGCGCAAGTGTGTGAACTATAAGTTAAAAGTGTGTCCAATGTGTGTCAGATATCATACAAGGTGTCACAAGACAAGTCTGAGTAAAACGTGAATGTGTGCATACAAGTGTGTCCAAAATGTGTCTAGCCTGTGGAGCATTCACCAAAATTTGTCCATATATATATATATATATATAATTATAATTTTTTTCTCTCCGACTTGATGGCAGCGGGAGAGCGTCCTGGCGACCTAGGGCTCGATCGAGCGAACCAGCGGGGGGCTCCTCCGTGGGACCCCAGAGCAAAGGGCGGGAGCGGGTCAGGCGGCGGTCTGGCCGGGACCGCCTCGACGGGCGGAGGCCAGGCGGGGGTTGGCGCGGATGACGCGGAAAACGCGGACGACCAGGCCGGGGCTGGCGCGGGCGGCTGCTGACTCCGGCGACTCTGCAGGAGGGGGCGCGCGCGCCGGAAAGCAGGCGCTGGGGGCAGCAGCAGCGGTGGGCGGGCTGGCCTCCGGCGACCCGCCTGGGAGCGACGCGGGCACCGCGGGTGCGGTGGCTATGCTGCGTCGAAGGGGAAGGCTGGCGAACGCGGCGGTGGCCTCCGTAACGGCGGACCCAGCAGCGGTGGCGGACGACGGGAGGTTACGTGGCTCAAGGGGGTGGGCTGGCCCCGGGCGGATTCTCTGGAGTTCGAATCTTCCAACCTGGATCTGGATCTCAAACTCATGACGGACAGATGTGGAGATGGGGACACGGTTACACGTCGCCGAAGTGGAAAGTCAGAGGAAAGGAGGGTAACGTTCAGTCCTCCTTGAGGCCATGTATCCCCTCTGATAGGAGGGCAGGGGATGGGATGACTGCGGCAATCGGTTAATGCATCTGGGATCCCCTTAGGGGTTCGTCGGGCGGTGGCGGGAGAACAGCTGGGTGGCGACCTAAACTGGTTGTGGCGATAAAGGGAAGGGCAAGGCGTGGACTCGGGAGGTCAGGGGGCTAGGCCCCCTCCAACACCGATCCCCCAGCAGGCTCAGGGGACGATCCCTCGTCCTGTGGGCAAGTCGTGGGTGGACATATGTAAGCCTGGGAAGTCGCAAAGCCCCACTACCATGGAGTTTGTCCCCCCCCCAAGAGTGGGGTGGTTTCAGAGCCACGTTCCCTGCGGAGGAGATTGCTCAGGTGACGGCCTTCTGGGAGAATACGTTGGTCCTCTATGTTCTGGGGAACAAACCCTTCTATGGGCAGATACGGACGTATGCGGCGAGGGTATGGCAGCCGAAGGGGAGCATGGAGTTCTTTGCTAGGGAGAACGGCTTCTTCTATGTGAAGTTCGGGTTAGCAGACGATGTCACCAGAATCCTCCAGGGTGGACCGTGGACGTTCGACGGGAGGCTGATTATCCTGAAGGAGTGGACCCCGACCTGAAATGTGAGAAGGAAGTCCTCAATGCCATTCCGGTCTGGATCCGCTTTCCGGAGTTCCCGGTGCGATATTGGAGCATTCCTCTGCTCATGAGACTTGCTAGTTTGGTGGGAAGGCCGATTAAGGCGATGATGCTACAGCCTTCCGCTCGAGGCTGTATGCGCGGATGTTCGTAGAGATCCAGGCTGGAGGGAAGCTGCCGAGCGTATTGGAGTACGAGGTTCCTTCGGGTGAGGTACTTACTCAGAGAGTGGAGTACGAATGGGTGCCCCCTACCTGTTCTTATTGTGCTTGCTTCGGACATCTTGATAGCTCATGCCCGTCTAGAGGATCAGAGGGGGGCGGCACCGGCTACTACTGAGTCCCCTGGCCCCTCTCGGGAGATGGCGTCTGCCCCCGGGATGTCAGAGAGGGAGAGTATGCGGGAGGGAGACCACCCGATGGAGGAGGCTAGGAGTCAGAGCCTTCCTATCTTGCCTGCGGCGACTCCTCCTGGGGGAGCTATGGTTGTCTTCTCAGTGCAGAGGAGTATGGTCACCAGAGGCATGGTGCTTCGGAACTTGAGGGGAGAGGAGTTGGCGGATCGGCTAGTGAGCAAGTTTATAGCAGGAAGAGGCGGGCGGGTCCTTTGCGGGATGGTCCCCCTAGTGGGGGGGGGGTCACCCCCCGGTTACGGGGAGGAGCTTTGTGTTGACAACCCAGCCTGGGCCCTGATGCTTACTCAGGTCCCCACCCAGCTTGTCCCTACTGTTGAGGTGGAGGAGGAAATGACAGAGACTGAAGTGGTACCACCCCCGGGTACCAGTTCAGGTGACTTACAGGGGGACCCCTCACTTATTAATTAATGACGATTATAGCCTGGAATGTGAGGGGTGCGTGCTCACTAGGGAGATGGAGGGAGATTTGTGGAGTTTTACACAGAAAATGTGATATCTCTGTTCTGTTGGAAACCAAGATTAAAGGGGATAAGACTCTTGCCCGTCGGACTCCCAATCATTGGTGCCAGTTGCACAACTTGGCTCTTTGTGACATGGCGAGGATTTGGGTCAGATGGAGCTCGAAGTGTTGGGATGGGGACTTGGTCTGATGTCGGAGCAGCTGATTGCCATCGTTTTCACGAACAAAGGTGGCTTTCGGTTCTTATTGGGAGCGGTCTACGGCACAACGACAGGAGACGTCGGGAGGCCTTATGGAGTGACATTGCTAGAGTGGCGACCGCTGCTGCTTCCTCTAACCTTCCCCTCCTCCTGATGGGTGACTTCAACGCTCTTTTGCACAGAGGGGAGAAGATGGGTGGCAGACCGGTTCCAGATCCGATCTTGCATGATTTCCAGAGTTGTCTCCTCCAGTCTGGCCTTCAGAGTCTTTCGCGCTCGGGGTATATCTGGACCTGGCACAACAAAGCAGTCAGGAACAGGGTTGCTTGTCAGTTGGATAGGGCCCTGGGCAACGGGGAGTGGTTCCGCCGCTTTCCTCATTCTCTGGCTGAGGGGTTGGCCGCTGGGACGAGTGATCATTCCCCTATCAGGGTTGGATTCTCTTCCACCCCTTCAGTTCGGCCCCGTCCTTTCAGGTACAACAACAGCTGGTTTCTCTGAGGGCTACTCAGAGGCGATTTCGGAGGGTCTTGCTCATCAGGTTGTGGGAACTGCTCAGTATCAGATGGCACACAGGCTCAAATCCACGAAGAAGGCTCTACGGTCTTGGGTGAAGGGCTTGCCCAAGTCCTCCCTTGAAGACAAGGAGGCAGCTTCGGGACATCCAGCATGCTATGCAATCTGACATGTTAAATGGGGGGCTTGCGGCTAGAGAGAAGCTGATTGGGGAAGTCAATACTCTTCGACTTCAGAAGGAGATTAGTGCGGCTCAGCGCGCTAAATGCTCCTGGCTTAAGAATGGCGATCGATGTACCAAGTTCTTCTATGATGTCATTCGCACCAGACAGCATCGGAACACCATCTCTCAGCTTCTGGATACTGAGGGTAATCTGATTGGGGAGCCGTCCAAGATCTCAGGAGAGGCGGTCAGGTATTACTCTGAGTTATACTTTCAGACTGATTATCTATCGGTGTTCCCAGATGTAGTCACGAAGAGATTGGTGACCCCATATGGGAATAGCCTCCTGCTTGCCCCTGTCACTATGGAGGAGGTGGAGGCCATTATCAAGAATGCGGACCCCAACAAAGCTCCAGGCCCAGATGGATTTAGTAGTGGGTTCTACAAACGCCATTGGGATATTCTAAGGTCCCGGTTCTCGAGACGGTCCAGGAGTTCTTTACTGAGGGAAACTACTGAAGGAGCTGAATCACACACTTTCTTGACTCTGGTTCCTAAGAAGGAGGGGGCGACCTCGCTGGCGGACTTTAGGCCTATTGCGTGCTGTAATTATCTTTACAAAATAATTACGCACCTTATGTGCCGGCGTATGGAGGGATCATGCAGGACCTTGTCTCCCCGAACCAGGCGGCCTTCATCAAGGGGCGATCTATAGCTGAGCATAGCCTTCTAGCTCATGAGATTGAGGGGCTTCAACAAACCTGGTGGGAGAAGGCTTGTGTGAAGCTGGATCTGAGGAAGGCTTATGACATGGTCAACAGAGAGTTCTTATGCCACCTTCTGACTGCTATGGGGTTTGATGATCGCTGGGTTGCATTGATTCGGGAGTGCATATCATCCCCCACCTTCTCGGTCCTTATCCAGGGTATTCCGCATGGGTTCTTCAAAAGCAACCGTGGTCTCCGGCAAGGTGATCCCCTATCACCTTACCTGTTCACGCTTGTCATGGAGTACTTCACCTGCTTGATGGATAGGGCGGTCCATTTTGGGAGGATTGTCCCATTGTACAGGAGAGTCGAGCCTCCGGTTACCCATCTCATTTATGCTGACGACCTTCTGGTGTTCATTCAGCCTTCGTTGGAGGGTATGAACACGTTATCGGAGATTATGGGTGAGTTGGAATCACACTCGGGGCTCCAGATGAACAGAGAGAAGAGCAGGTCTACTTCAGTTCACCCTGCCTTCAGAAGGAGGACGCTGATGCTCTGGGAGTGGAGAGAAGTGAGCTCCCGGTGAAATACCTGGGAGTCCCATTGACAGTCAATTATGCTCGAGACCAGGATTGCTATAGCCTGATGGAGTATGTCCAGCGGAGAGTGGAGGGTTGGCAAGCTGCCGGGTTATCTTTTGGGGGGCGCATCGAGTTAGTCCGATCGGTTATCTCTGCCCTGGCCCAGTTCTGGCTGCAGTCTACTTTGCTACCCGTGGCTACTATCAGGAAAGTTGAAAGGATCTGTGCTGATTTCATCTGGAGGGGGGCCTTCATGCGATTTCTTGGATCAGCTCTGTCGGCCGAAGGAGGGAGGTGTGGGGCTCCGTCCTCTGTTGGCTATCAGGGATGCCTCGGCCCTGAAACTGGCATGGCGGTTCATCAAAGGGAGATCCCTCTGGGCGGAGTGGATGCAGTCTCGTTATGTGAGGAATGACTTCTGGAGGTGTGGTATTGACAACAACCACTCTGTGACCTTCAAACAAATTCTGAGACGCAGAGCTGTTCTCAAATCGGCTATCAGGAGGGTCATGTGTGATGGGGCTGGAACTGACCTATGGCTGGATCCTTGGATTGAGCATCAGTCTCTTGTGGACATTATGGGAGATCGAGATCACAGGGAGGCGGGCCGAGGTCTGTCTTGTAAGCACATCAGGAATGGTGCTTGGAGTCCGGAATCCTACCGCCATACTGAGGAGCTTGGTGAGATTATTCGGGATTGAGATTGACCCATCCCAGTCTGAGGATATTTGGGTCTGGGATCCGCCTGGTGTGACTGGAGTACTACCTCGGGGGGTTCACCTTCCAGAGTGGCTACAACCTTATGCGTAGTGCCAATCCTCCTATTAGTGATTATGACTTCATCTGGTGCAAGGATCTGGCCAGAAAAATGCAGCTATGTATGTATCGCCTGCTTCTTGGTCGTCTTCTGACCAGGGACAGACTCATATCTTTTGGGATCCAGGTCCTCAATCCGAAGTGTGCACTCTGTGATTTGGAGGAGGAATCGATGACCCATCTATTTTTTGACTGTGGAGTTGCTGGTCCATATGGTCTGAGCAGAACCGTCTGCTGGGCGGAGGTATTTCTGGAGGTCGATTGGAGCAATCATCACGGGTATTCGGGATTGCAAGGGCGAGGCATGGTCTGGTTCAAGACTGCGAGGATTCGGCTGGCTGCCGCTGTCTGGCATGTTTGGCGGAGAGGAATCGGCGCATTTTCGAGGGATTTATCCCCTCCAGTTGGTATCCTTCACAGTGGAGTTTGATGTAAAAGAAATGGTTGACTGACGGGTGGGCGACCATCTTGTCTGTTTGTTGTATGAGTATTGTCGGATTTTGGAATAAAATTTACCCTTTTTCCATATATATATATATAATATATATATATATATATATATATATATAGCGAATGACCTCTAGCTTAGTGCTTAAGAGAGATGCATGCGGCCCGAGTGGTCAGGAGATCGATTCCTGGTGGGAGCGTTCACCACAATTACCTTCTTTCAATATATATTTCATATATTGAAAGAAGGTAATTGTGGTGAATGCTCCCACCGGTATTGAAAGAAGGTAATTGTGGTGAACGCTCCCACCGGGAATCGATCTCCTGATCACTCGGGTAAAGAAGGTAATTGTGGTGAACGCTCCCACCGGGAAACGATCTCCTGACTACTCGGGCCGCATGCATCTCTCTTAAGCACTAAGCTAGAGGTCATTTGCTATATATATATTATATATATTATATATATATATATATATATATTAGGTGTCTTACAATATGGTTTGGGGCGGTATATGGCCTCAATGATCGACGTGGTAGAGAGACCCTTTGGAGGGATATTATCACTATTAGTGATAAGGCGGAAAGAGTACATATTCCCCTTCTTTTATATGGGATTTTAATGCGCTGCTATATCAGAGTGAAAAGATTGGAGGAAGGCCAGTCCCCGATAACATATTGGACGAGTTCCAGAGATGTTTGGTGCACAGTAGACTGTAGGGCCTTAAGAGGAGCGGGCACATGGACGTGGAATAATAAAGCTATCCATAAACGGGTAGCTTGCCAGCTGGATTGTGCTCTGGGGAATAGGGTGTGGATGGACATGTTTCCGCACTCGGCAGCTATGGGGCTACCGGTTGTTTCATCCGACCATTGTCCCATCCAGGTGGAGTTACTGGATAAAGAAGAGAAGCGGGCACGGCCTTTCCGATATAACAATAGTTGGGTCTTATCGGACGGGTATCGGGAGGCAGTCGAAAGAGGTCTTCAGCAGGAGTATTTCGGCACGGCCCAATTTCGGTTGGTCTCGGCACTCGAGAATGTCAAATGTGGGATTAAATGCTGGAATCGGTCGCAAAATAGACCGAATCTAGTGGTCGTGGAAGCTGCGCTCATAGAGGGTTAATCTGCTCTTCAAGCAGACATGCTCAACGAGGACCTGGCGGCTCGAGAAAGGGTGCTAGCACGGGAGGTCAGTCGTCTGCGGCTTCAGGAGGAGATCCAAGCAGCTCAGAGGGCCAAATGTTCCTGGCTCAAGGACGGTGACAGATGTTCAAAGTTTTTCTATGACGTGATACGAGTCAGACAGCACCATAACAGTATTACTCAGCTGCTTGGAGTCGGCGGGAAGCCAGTTCGGTCTTCTCGAAGTATCCAGGAGGAGGCGGTCAGGTTCTTCTCCCTTTACAATCAATCTGATTATGACTCACATTTTCTTGGTTTTGTTAGCAAACGATTAGTCACAGAGCAGGGGAATAGAGTGATGTTGGAGCAGGTTAGACTAGAGGAAATAGAGGAGATTATCCGAGATGCTGATCCAAATAAATCTCCGGGTCCTGATGGATTTAATAGTAAGTTCTATAAGATCCATTGGGAGGAGATTAAACTTCAGGTGTTGGAGGTTGTCCAGGAATTCTTCACCAACGGCAGATTACTCAAAGAGCTGAACCACACTTTTCTTGCGCTTATTCCAAAGAAGGAGGGGTAACGGATCTTGCAGACTTTCGACCTGTAGCATGCTGTAATTATTTGTTTAAAATAATTACTCATATTATGTGTCGCAGGATGTAGGTTCATATGCAAGGATTGGTGTCGTTGAATCAGGCAACATTCATCAAAGGGCGCTCGCTTGCGGAACATAGTCTGCTAGCACACGAGCTGGTGCGGGAATTCAATAAGCCAGGAGGAATGAAGGCTTGTATCAAGATGGATCTGAGGAAGGCATATGACATGGTTAACAGTGACTTCGTCTGCCATGTGATGCTTGAGATGGGTTTTGACCCAGTTTGGGTAGCTATGGTCCGCGAGTGTATCTCGACCACCACATTTTTGATACTGATCCAAGGTAAGCCTTATGGCTTTATTCGGAGCAGTAAAGGGCTACGACAAGGAGATCCATTATCGCCATATCTGTTCACGTTAGTGATGGAGTACCTCACTTGCATGCTGGATATTGCTGTACATCAGAAGCGCATCACTCCAATATTTCAGAAAATCAGCCCAAGTGTTTTCCACCTGATATATGCGGATGATCTATTGTTGTTTCTTGTGTCTACAATGGAGAGCCTTACTGTTGTTTCCGATATCATGGAAACATTTGGTAAATTATTAGGATTACGCCTAAACAAATATAAGAGTAAAGTCTACTTTAACAAATTGGTCCTGATAAAGAGGGTCGAGCTATGAGTTTGGGCATGGATAAAGGCGAACTACCGGTTAAATATCTGGGTGTTCCCCTGTCTGTTAATTATGCTACAGAGGTAAACTGTCAGAGTTTGGTGGAATACACACAACGACGAGTGGAGGGTTGGCAAGCTCATAGCCTATCATTTGGAGGCCGTATTGAGTTGGTTAGATCAGTTATCTCCGCAATAGCTTTATTTTGGCTTCAATCTATTCTACTCCCTTCGGCGACTATCAAAAAGATTGACAAAATTTGTGCTAACTTCATTGGAAGGGTGGTATGCACGCGATAAGTTGGGACCAACTTTGCCGACCTCGAGAGGAAGGGGGGTGGGTCTCCGCCTTACAGACACTCCGCGACGTCGGGGTTGAAGTTGGCCTGGAAGCTCGTCAATGGGGGGACTCTTTGGTCGGAGTGGATGCGGAATAGATGTCTAAAGGGAGGTAGCTTCTGGTATTATTTGTTCAACAAATGACTCAGTATCGCTTAAGTGTATACTACGTCTCCGCCCCCACCTCAAACAGAAACTATATAGGGTATTCCGGGATGGCGCGTCAACGGATATGTGGCTCGACCCTTGGATATCCCAACATAGCCTTATGGAAAGGAGCAGATATCTCCTGCTTGGGCGGGTGCCCAACAATATGCTGGTTGCGGCCATTATCCATGAGGGACGCTGGCGCCCAGAGATGTACAGGTTCACGTCCATCCACTCGGATTTGATACAGCAAATTCGAATAGATGAGGAGGCATTTGCAGACCGGTGGGAATGGCGGACTGGTTCCCCCCATCCGGAGTCAGGTGACTTCTGCTTTAAAGCCTGCTATGATAACATTCGGCTGAGAAATCCCAGATTCGAAGACTACGAGTTCGTGTGGTGCAAGGGGTTGGCGAGAAAAAGCAACTTTGTATGTACAAGTTGCGGCTTGGTCGATTGCTTACCAAGGATCGGCTCATCAGGTTTGGTATCAATCTCGAAGACGGAGGATGTGTGTTCTGCCATAATCAGTTGGAAACATCCAACATCTTATCTTTGAGTGCACGGCTACTTGGACGATATGGAGGGAGAAGTGTTTACGGCTGGGTGGAAGCTTCGATGAAGTTCGGACGATGGGGGAAATTATTGGGTTCATAAGAAGCCAAAGGAGCCGCGGGGTATTATGGTTTAAGGAGGCTCGTCTTCGATTTGCATCCACAGTCTGGCATGTATGGAGGGAGCGCAACTTGCATATTTTCGAAGGCCAATCTATTGTCAATATTGGGGTTATCAACAATATTGAGTTCGATGTATCGTTTATGAGGCATAATTAAGTGCCTCCTGATTGTATGATGTATGATGTAGCTTGATTCTGGAGTAATAATTTTTTTACCTTCTTCAATATATATATATATATATATATATATTAATATATATAAACAACGTGTGTGTGTGTGTGTGTGTGTATATATATATATATTATTGTCCTTTCTCCAAGTTGGGCCGTGGCTCAAAGCCACCCAGCCGCCCAAGAGGGAATTCGAACCCGAGACCTTTGCTCGGACGGACCCCCGCACTACCACTAGGCTAGTGCCTTAGGGACAATGTGTGTGTGTGTGTGTATAACTTCAAACCGACTAGTCCTCGATTAATCCGATTAATCCCTAGTCCCCGCGAACCGACTAGCGATTTTACGACCTTGTACAATATCCATTTCGACTTTCTGCAGACAGAAAACAAGGAATGAAACTATCAAGAGAAATTAAAGGAAAATATCGAGAGAAAAAGAAACCCCGAGAACAACAACAGACCTCTCTTTTATTCTTTAGTTCTCTTCCTTGCTCTCATCATGGATCACCATCAAATTACTATTTTCAGAAATATATTCACTTATAGCAACTATTGGTAGTACTGTCCTTATTTCTGCAGGTTCCTAATTTCTGTTTCCATTATTCCCAGCTGCATTTCTGATGTAAAACATCCTATCGGTGATGCTGAATTGAATAGAAAGAGAAAGCTGGTACAATACGAGTTGGGTAACTCAGGTTTGCTGTGGCCTAAGCATAAAATTCGTGATCGCTGCAGTAACTCTGCTCAAGGGTCATCTATTATAGGATGCCCTATGAAAGAGAATTTTACCGAAGAAACAGCCGAGAGTGACAAGATAAATGATGAATTAGAAGAGGAATCTGATAATGACAGTATCAGCTTCCTTGGAGCTTCCGATAATGCAACGGCATTTGATGTCAAAGGTAAAGCAGTAGACTTACCAATACAGCCTTCTCATGTGGATCAACCTTCAACATCATCCTACAGTTCCATCGGGGGTGTGTACAGAGGCAGTCTCTATTCCTTAGAAAGCAGAACTATTTCCGAAGCATGTAACAAGATAAATAAAAACAGGAGATAGTCTCCAAGCTGGAAGAGGATATACACCTAGTCTCCAAGCTGGAAGAGGATATGCACCATTTTGCGAAAAGTATCCATGTTGGAGCCAGACCATGAGAGCGCTATATTCAAGTATGGAATGGAGGTTGACGATGCAGCAAATGATGATTTGATGCTCTACTCGAATGATGTAGCACCTAATGCATTATTACTTTCATCTGGAAGGTTGAGTCCAGAAGAAGGTATAGTTACAGCCACATCACTATTACTTTAAAAAAATGATTCTTTTCCACAAGTGTAACCAATTAGTTCTGTATATGCAGATGCTCGATTGGTTATAAGGAAACCTACTATCGATCAAGTTTGAGCAATACTTCTCCATGCTCATGCTGTAGCAATGAAGCATACTGTAACGAATGCTCCTCGAAGGGAAAGGAACAAGAAAAGCGGCACAAGTATATTGAGATAATAAGTGTTGTTATTTCATACTTCCGATAATAAGTATATTGAGATAACAAGTATTATTGACACAATGTTTATATCCCCTATACTGGGATATTATTAGTAAAGGATTAAGTGATCTGGATGCCCATCGGCATAATGGTGCCTTCTGTCAAGCCACCAATAAATCATAAGTCTAGTTCGAGTCCAAACCTGACATGACCTCGGGTTCAACATATGAAGCCCAAGTCCAAATCTGGAGGATCGGGTTGGGCTCGGGTCGTGTCGGGCCCATAGGGTTATCGGACTCTAATATAATAATTAAAATAATATTAAACACAATCAAATAGCAATCAAGTCTTGATCATTACAAAATACAAACCTAAATAATATTTAGGATATGGAGTTGAAGAGTTTTGGGTGAAAAAAATTAGGATTTAAAGGGCCATAGGGTTATCAGACTCTAATATAATAATTAAAATAATTTTAAACAAAAGTAATATTAACACATAATCAAATAGCAATCGATTTTGATCATTATAAAATACAAACCTAAATAATATTTAGGATATGGAGTTGAAGAGTTTTGGGTGAAAAAAAATTTAGGATTTAAATTTTTTCTTATATATATATATATATATATATATATATATATATATATATATATATATATATATATATTATATATATAAAATAATATAAACATATAATCAAATAGCAATCAAGTCTTGATCATTACAAAATACAAACCTAAATAATATTTAGGATATGGAGTTGAAGAGTTTTGGGTGAAAAAATTAGGATTTAAAGGGCCCATAGGGTTATCGGACTCTAATATAATAATTAAAATAATTTTAAACAAAAGTAATATTAAACACATAATCAAATAGCAATCGATTTTTGATCATTATAAAATACAAACCTAAATAATATTTAGGATATTGAGTTGAAGAGTTTTGGGTGAAAAAAAATTTAGGATTTAAATTTTTTCTTTATATATATATATATATATATATATATATATATATATATATATCTATATATATATATATATATATATATAATATATATATATATATATTCGGGCTGAGACCCGAAAGAAAATTTATATATATATAATATATTATATATATATATATATATATATATATATATATAGTCCGATTTCGGGTTCTTTGGGTAACCTGACACATGAACCCGAGCCCAACCCGAATTTTCATCGATTTCAATATTTAACTCGAGCCCGAACTCGAGTATCTTCAACCTAATCCAACCCATTAACGGGTTTACTCGATCGGGCTCGAGTTTAACCTGCCCATGTTGCACCCCTATTATAAGTAGAGCCCCTTGGCCTCCTTTTGGAGAGAAAAATTAAAGATAAAGGGAGTCGGTTGAGTCCATGGAGTCTGTTCGAGTCACAAAAAAGTTGGCTACGAGCGTTCCAGAAGTCCTTTGTGAACTTGCTGGTTTCTGGGATCAGATCGCGGCAGACGAATCTTGCATTGAGCAACGGTGATCTAATTTCACTCCAACAAAAATTGTTTCTTTCTCTTCTCCTCTTCTTCCTCTTCAAGTCTTTTATAAGTTGTAATCCGTTCTATCTATTTTGTTGGTTATAAACGGGAATTGTCAGAGAGGAACTCTTGTATGAACCTCTGATCTCGACTACAACGAAATAGTTCTTCGTTCGAATAGAGACCGGTCAGAGAGGAACTTCTGTGTGAATCTCTGATCTCGACAACAGCTTCAAGATCAACCAGAGGGTATTTCGAAAGGATTACGAGAACCTCTATTCCTGGCCTTCGTTCTTCCATCATTGATCTGTTTCGGGTATAACAATCTCAAAGCAAGATCCGGACCCAATGGAGAACAACCGTGAAACCTTCTAGATACAAGTTTTAACAAACTTGAGAAGTTTGACGGAAAGTATTTCAACATCTGGAAGAGAAATTTTTGCCTAAATCTTTAACTCGTAAACGTGGACTACGTTTTTACAGATCCAGATCCTGTTATTCCAAGGGGTGAATGTGCTCGGAGGGTTGCTGAGGCCACTGCTTTGCAAACGAAGTGGAGGAGAAACAACAATTTCTGCAAGTTGCTGATGGGGGTGAGCATTCGGTTAATTCGGTTCAAACTGAATCGAATAATCGAAAACCGAATTGGACCGAAAACCGAATAAACAAAACCAAACCGAATTGGACCGAAAACCGAATAAACAAAACCGAAACCGAACCGAATTGGTCCATAATCGGTTAAACCGAACCGAACTAAATCGGTTCGGTTTTCAGTTTGTTCGATTTTTCTGTTTATTTACAATTTTTGGGTATATATATATATATATATATATATATATATATATATATATATATATATATATATATATATTTTTTTTTTTTATATATATATATAAAACTAAATTTCTTATTTGGTTTTCGATTTTGGACCGAAACTGAAAATCGAAACCAAATAAGAAAAATTAGTATTTTCAAAATCGAAACTGAACCAAATTTTTTTTTAACCGAACCAAGATCCGTTATTCGGTTCGGTTCGATTTTCGATCCAAAATCGAATAATTCTCACCCCTAGTTGGTGATACTGAAATCCATGGAGGATTCTCTGGTAGAGTCGTACAATAAGACGGTCCAGGCAAAGGACGTCTGGAAGTCTCTAGAGAAGCACCGCAAGTCTGATGAGAACATGAACAAGATCCATGTGACAGAAAAGGTCTGGAAGATGCTATTTAAGGATGACAAATGTTGCCTCAAGTCAAGAATTTTCTCAAGTTGTGTCAAAAACTTGCGGATGATGACATGATGTAACTCCTTAAAAATCGTACTTTAATCTTCGGGAGTTCATAGAGCTCATTTTTTAATATTTTTCCTATTTTAAAATGACTTTGTAGAATTCCCTAAATGTTTATTTGAATTACTAATAATAATTTCTATATTTAAGAAAAAAAAAGGATTTTTCAATTAATATTTTATAGTGATTTAATAATCAATTAGTTATGAAAAAAAATCCTTTCAAATTTTTAATAGTTTGTTTATAAAATTTATATTTGTAAATAATATTTTCTTTATTGTTATTACCAATATTTATGGATAGCTTTATAAGTAATTGATATTGTTAGCTATTAAATTAGTGGTTAGTCATGTGGCTAACTAATTCCTAGAAGCTTCCCCAAGCTTCTCCCCATCCACCATGCCCTTCTCCTTTCATTTTATTACAATACTGCCAACCCCCTAAACTTTGGAGAAGCACCATTACATCATTTAATGGGCATTCCCCATTCTCAAATTTACAACAAAAATCTGTAGGATCGATGGCACCTCTAGGGGGGGGGGGAGGGTGAATAGAGTGCAGCAGAAAATATTTCCCAATTAAAAACTAAGCAGACAAATGCAATTATAAAAATACTTAAATGCAGTGATGTAAAGCAATAAGTAAATAAGGCAAGAAAGCAATACGCAGCCAAGGTTTATACTGGTTTTCCTATGAGAGGACTAGTCCAGTGCGAGAACTCTTGCCCGCTATTAATCCACTATTTGAAATAGAGGTTACACCGCGTGCTTTGCTCCGAAGAACACACCAACTTCAACACCGTCGTTTTTATCCGAAGCCCACGATCAAACTTCAAAACACCTTTCTGAAGAAAGCTTTTATACTCTAAGCTTAAATACTCCTAATCGAAAACCACCGACACTTATAAGAACATGAGTTGTCTTGGAAATAGGAAGATTAAAGCTCTTAAGTATATATAAAGGGTTGAAATAGATAGAGAAGATGAAGAATGAATGAGTGATAGAAATATGAAATTCTTTTCTATTTATAGGTTTTTCTAGGACATAATTCGGGCAGAACTCGGTAGGATTAACGTTCATAATTTTGAACGTTGTAGATCCAAAAGAATAGGTAGAAGATGCAGACCAGGAGAAATTTAAGTGGACCGAATTCGAAACGAGTTCGGGCAGAACTCTGGCCGAGTTCGTTTGGCTGATTTTAGGTCATTTTTGGTTTTGTGGAGTTTGTGGAAAAACAAAAGTTTAGG
The DNA here is from genome assembly GCA_029216955.1 of Iris pallida. Taxonomy (NCBI): domain Eukaryota; kingdom Viridiplantae; phylum Streptophyta; class Magnoliopsida; order Asparagales; family Iridaceae; genus Iris; species Iris pallida. Next base: position 18,044 of record JANAVB010042593.1, read on the forward strand.
GTCAAGGAATATAGATTGGGTCAGGAAATTCTTTCAAGTTGCCAGTGATCATGACGTATAATTTTCTAGACTCAATAACAAGAAAATATAGAAATAAAGTAGAAAAATTAGTTAAGACGAAATATGCGATCTTTTGTTTCTTTTCATATAAGGTCGGAGTTTTAAGTCAATTATCGAAATCGGTTTGACCATGGCTGTATGAGCCAACAATCTCTTCCATTTTGATAATTTGACAAAACTACGATTGATACATAGTAATTTGTTCAGCTTGGTTCTGAAGAAGACTTGTTGCTGTACGAAAGTAGCGATGCTATGATCATTGGTACAATGTACTTGCCCCCGTAAAGTATGGCAAGTCCTGTTACTCTCCGTAACAAAACAAGTAGGCTGAACATCTGAAAAGTCTAGAAATAGAAACTCAAAAAAAAAAAAAATTTAGAGCAAACTTTGTTAGCAGCATAATAATCAACAAAAAATAAGTATCATTTACTCCCCCTTTTTGTCACATAAGCAAAATGACATAATATTAAGAATAGTACTCTCACACAATAGAAACATATTGAAAATCATAATGCTGAAATAGGAAACTGATATATAACTGAAATAGGAGAAAGTGCATACAAGCCAGCTAAATAAACTCAAACTGATAATGCTTGAAAGAAGCATTTATCACTAATACATAACAGAAATAAAAACGAACAAAAAACTAAGGCATAACTAGTGACGCTCTATCACTAGGAAAATCCTCAATCGTCATCCCTCCTCATCATCTTCAGCACCTACCGCCATAGAAGGACCGGTCTCAGCAGAACGATTGGGATCATAACAGACAGCAGCAGGGTCAAAGTATCACTGAGCCTCTGGATCATAAACGATACCCAAGTACTGGGATCACGAACATGGGAATAGGACCGCCAGGCTTGTGAGCAAAGCTGTAGGAAATATCCCTCACAGTGGGATATGGCCTGGAGCTGAAGAGTGGTACAGAAGTCCATGGCCCGAAACTGATCCAACATCAGAGCCTAAAGGGACTCAAGGGTAACACCACCGGGAGGATGGTAAGGATGTGTAGTATCGGCTGGGGTCAACTGGAGGAGGAGGATGAGGAGCCTGTGTGATGTGAGGAGCTTTGGCCATCAGGCCTTAGGCTATTGCCTGTACTGAGTGCAAGTGGCAGCATGCCATATAGGCCAGGCTGTAGGCAGTGGCTTTGGACACTGCAGTGTGGCAGTCCCTTAGGCCATGTGTGGCATGGCCACTGTTGCAGTAGGCTGCACTTGGCAGCAATTGGAGTGAGGTATGTGTCGAGATTGATAGTATCTATTTTAGGACTGAATCAGTGAAGTGTATCAGTGAGGAATTAGTATTGTATCAGTAAGTATCAGTCAAGTTAGGTCTGTGTCAGTCAAGATTAGGTTGTATCCTATAGGAATTAAGTGTGTGTGTCATAGTGAGTGTCCTATGAGTGTTCAGTAGAGAGCGAGACACTGTTCAAGTGACAATGTCAAACCTGTGTCATGTGAAGTTGCATGTGGCTTGTTAGAGAGTGGGGGTGCAGGTGATAGCCCATGAGTGGCACAGTGTTAAGGTATCTAAGTGTCCTAGTGTAAGACCGTAGGTGAGAGAGTGGTTTCATGAGGGAAGTGAGGATCACTATCATTGACAGTAGTTTAGTATAAATGTTTCAGTGAATAGCCTATGTGAATGAGTGTCATAGGAGATGGTTAGTGAGAAAAGGGCATATGGCTAACTGTAGAAAAGGAGGGGCTTGGGCAGTTAGAGGGAAATGGGGGCTTGGAGGCTCTGCCCTGTGCAGTAATTGGAGTGAAGGCAAGGACCAGGTCTTGGCTAAGCAGCATAGTGCTCAGCCACAACAAGTTAGTGTTAGAAGAAGGAGGGGGGGGGGGGGGGTTGTTGTTATACCTCTTCTAATGTATAAGGTATGTATATGTGTATGTGGTGAGCAAACTAAGAGTTTGTGTGGTGCATAATTGTAAATGTTGTAGGATATGTCAATAGGATTGAGTATGCAGCAGTATATATATATAATATATATTATATATAATATAAATATATAATATATATATATATATATATATATATATATATATATATATTTATATATATAATAATATATCTAATATAATATTCTAATATATCTATATATATATATATATATATATATATATATTTATATATATTATATAATATAGATATATATATAATATATATAATATATATATTATCTATATATATATATATATTATATATATATTATATACATATATAGCTTTTTGGAAAAAATAATAATATTATATAGCTTTTGGGTTTCACTTGAGTATCAAAAGGAAGGTATTGGGCTTGAGAACCTAGTGATTTATATAGGATACATATCTAAGTGTATATAGACATATAGGAAAGTTTAGATATGAGCTGTACGAGGTAATAATTTGCCTATGTGAATAAAGGTAGTAGGTTGGTATAATCTAGTGAATAGATAATGAGTATGGGGTGTACTGATACATGTAGGTGTAGAAGCATGAAAAATCTAGCTGAAGACATCCCTTCCCAAAGCGCAGAAGATGCAAAAGACTCAGGCCCAGTGCTAAAAAGACAAAACAGAAGATATGGAGAGAAGTCACTTCATTGTCATGTCTACCAAAGTCTAAGTACAGACACATCAGAACCATACATAAGGGACAATTCGTTCTTCTAAAAAGGATCTAGTACAGATTCAACAGAAGCTTAGAGGGATCTACAAGGGATGCAGTCTTCATCGAAGCAAACTTCCTTCTTCTCGATACACACGCTAGAGGATTGACCTCCACCGAAGCATGTTCTGATTTTCTTGTGGGTGCAGCCTCTCAGAAGCATATCAGTAACCCAGTACTTTGAAGAAGCCAGAGCCTTCAAGCCAGAGGGCAGCAACTCCTTGCACCAACCTCAGAAACAAGATGGTGGTAGGTCCCCTCCCCTTCTTTTTATTCCAGAAGCCAGTGTCTTTACTCCAGAGGTGCAGCTACCTGCCTGTGCCAATCACAAGATGCACAAGGGTGTCATACCCTTCCTTTTGCAGCCAACGCCTTCACTGTTCAGACGCGCATCTACTTACCTGCGTTAGCATGAGGTGCATGATGGTGATATGCTCATACCATCTCCATTTCCACGGTGCAGTCATCTGCTCCGGATCAGAAGCTTAAGTCACTTCTCTACAAGAGACTTGGGAACTCCATCGTAACCAATGCAAGTCAATCTGTCGCTCCAAAAGCACAGTAACCTCGTCAACCTGAAGCACAAGCCTACTGGTCGCCTACAGGACAGTGACTGGTAGTCCGAAACACAGCTTCATAAGTGCTCTATACGCGCAGAAGTCTCATCGTTATTTGAAGCCAAGTCCACTCGTAGCCTGAAAGTATAGAGGTTCCGTCATCCCAGAAGCACGGTCTACTCGTCGCTCGAGAAGCACAGCAGCAATTAGTCCTCACCAAAGGCACAGGAAGCATGGGTCCACCCTAAATGGTTGTTTAAACCGCCTCTTGCAGAGAAGATTGGATTAATCATCATTGATATCATATCAGATTGATTTAATATTAGATGAGGATCAATTAGACTCCAAATCTAGGATAAAATCCTAAGATTTACTCGGCTGTATCCGAGCAAAAAAATTGGCACGCGCCACGTGTCACCTCCTTCGGTTATGTTTATAACCACCAGAGATCTCCTTTGAGGGAAATCTCGATGTCCGCCATGTGTCAGCACCGCAAAAGTCCGTATCGTGCAATGACGGCAGATTCTTTCTTATCTCAGGAACCCTAATGCCATTGCATATGTGCTCGATTCTATAAATAGAAGGAGTTTTCCTCCACCAGAAAGGAAAAGAGAGAAATATTGACATCGACAATCTTCAAAGGAGCAGCGATCTCTATCTACGAAGAGTCGACTACCCTCATCCACCTATCAACCAAAGAACCAACCACCAACCATCTTCAAGGGATCTTCTCATCCAGACAGCCTCTTGATCGGTGACCCTAGAGTCCTATCAAAGGTGCCAGAGAGCCATAGCAAGGTTGATTCGTCGTCAGATCGTCAATGGAGTAAAGAAACCACTGCATTGCTCGATATCCACCATCACACTTTTCCAGAAATCTCTTCTTCCTGTACTTAGAATATCCTGTTTAGGACTTCCTTCTTTGTACACATATACCTTATAACGTTCGTTCACCTTTTGTTACGTCGAACAGTAGGGTATGCCTATATGTTGGAAATACGATAATCCCTAATACAGGTAATGATATACATATAGATAAGTGCCTAGGTAGGTAATAACTTAAATAGGTTAGCTTAACCTAGATTTGACTCGATTGACCAAGGTTGACCATTTTGACCTAAAAGTCAACCTTTAAGTCAAATTGATAGTTTGACCTCGAAAGCCTATTTGACCTAGATTTGACTTAGAT
>JANAVB010042593.1:27500-54971 GCA_029216955.1 Iris pallida
CGGTCTTCCTTCGTAATATCTCTATTTATGCACATTTTCATAGTAACTAAGTTTCATCCAGCTTCTGTAGTATATGATTTCACACTTAAAATTATACATTTTTCCTAGTGTTGAATATCTTTTCGTAATCTTTGCAATTAAAATTTCACAATGATTTGTTTTTCAAACTGAAATGTTTTGTAACTTTTGTTCTCCTGATTTTGGCTTTTCTTATATTTCTTGAGTTTCTCTGTTGTTGATAAATTAAGCAGACAAGCCCATATATCTCAATCCTAGTACTGAAAAAACTAAACAAGAAATGTTAATAACATATTACATCAGAAATGTTTTTTTAACTACAAAAGTAGTATTGTCATTTGCCAGGATATTTTCCGATTCAAAATTTAAGGTTAGCTGGCATGTATCAGACTCTAGTTTAAAAGGGTTCACTTTGGTTTATTGTATCGTGCAAAAAAAATGATAACTTGTTTCCATATAATTTTTGAAGAAGCAGCATAATTTTGTATTTCGTACTGGGCATCAAATGTTCCGGGCCGGCCCTGATCCCCGGGCTGTGTGTGACATCCTTCTATTGGCCACATGTCGCCAGTCCTTGCACGCCACGGCATGGCTGCGCCCTGGCAACCGCTTCCATCTCGTGTGTCCCGGAGGAGCCTCCTCGCCGGCAACCGGACCTCCGTGCAACGTCTTCTGACCACCACAGTGCTGCGGTGCCTCCCGAACACCACTGTCAGTGGCCCTCATTAGTCGCCGACGATGAATGGTCGAACCGAGCTTCGAACCATGCCTCCGCGGCTACGTCGTGTTCTCTCTCTCTAGTACGATCGAACCAGGCTGGTGCAAGTTGACCCTTCCTCATCGTTGTGCTGATCAGTGAGTGCACCATCTCCGCCACGCCACGACAGGCAGCCGCCTGTCATGAGGAGAGAAGCTCTCCTTCCATCTTGTCATTTCCATGGGGAAGAAGGAACAGTGGAACTTGCTGTGTACACGTGAAGGAGTAGCTAGCATCATTATAATATATGGGTAAAATTACCTATACACCCCTCCTCTTTACTGCATAAGTTTAGCTTCTGGTACATAAATGTTAGCTTAGATATGACTCATGCTAGTGTATTACTATAGAATATGTGGGTGAATGGATACTAGGTATATGGTTTGAATATTTCTTATATTAAAGGATATATATATGGATACATTAAGTAAGGGATCTGACATCACCCTTATTAATGCCTTTAGTTGTATTAATAAATAATAATATATTTTGAGATGAGGTTTTAACAGCAATAGCTGTTATATATATATATATATATATATATATATATATATATATAATATATATATATATATATATAATTATATTCTTAAAAAAAAAAAATATATATATATATATCATTCTTAATTTTTTTATGTTGACCGTTTGTAATTGGATAAAATAAATGAGTTTTATATAAGGTTTGATATATTTAGTTATTTTAACTAAGTAGATTAAATTACGAGCCTGAACTCGGGCCCAATATCACTTGGTATAATAACAGCTTTATGGGCCTATATATGTGATGGGTTTATAAATATATTTTGGGTTTCCTATTTTCTATTAAGGAAATATGTATTTAATCCATTTGGTTTGTAAATTATTGGGCATTTATAATATTCCTAAATAAAAAATAGTTTCTAAATAATTATAATACTTTTATTCTATTGAGACAAATATTATTAGTAGAATTTATTATAGCTTCTAATATAGCTATGAGTATTTGAATATGAGACTATTCCCTAATTTATCTAATTCATTTAGTCACCTCATAATCACGACTATTATAGTCGTTTCCATTTCTTGACCCGATTATCGTACCACACTCTGACTTTGGACTTTTTATGCCAAACTAGGCTATTTAGACTGTTCTGGACTTGATGGGACCGTCTGTGCCATTGTTTGGGACCATCTTGTGGAGCATAGCATGTACATATTCCGTGCTGACACGTTCATGTCGTGCACGTCGACTTCCAACCAAATTGAGGCGAGTACATTCTTTGATAGTTTTATTATCTTGATAGTCCCTATGATATCAGTTTATAGTGTTATGCTTGATTTCTGGCATGAGAGTACACGTATTGGTATAGCTTGGATCCCGTCATGAGATGTTGCTCTTGGTTATCCTGGTATACTGGTACATGTCTCGTTCTTGACTATTGTCCTTGTACCTGTATAAACACCGATTCCTAAGTAGATTTGCTACCGTTTTAGAGAATCCCGTGTTGTAATGTGCTATGGTTGGATCCATATACTATTCGGGGGATTGGAGAGTTATTAGAGTTTGTGTGATCAATACCCCACTTGTTACTACTTGTGTATAGCTCACCCTCGTCACATGTAGGGTGTATCCTGACCTTATGCTACTTGTGCATAGCTTTCCATTGTGGTCGGCTTGATCCTCTATACTCGTACTTGTGCATAGCCGATAAAATAGAAAACCTGATCTGGACCTAAGCCGATCACATAACACTCTAATATCTCAAGGCACTGTTTAGTAGTAGTACATGTTCTATTCCGGATTGTCACCTGCTTTTCATTGTACCGATAATTACTTATAGTACATTATTACCATGACATGCTCACATGATTTTCCTGCTTTTCCACTGTTCAGTTCTACTTATCCATCATGTATTTTATTGCTTTCTGTTATTTATAGTTTTTGTCAATTTAAATGGAACTGCTGTAAGTTTATGTATTTCGCTCCAATTCTGACTGGATAACCAATATTTTTAGGAGTTGTTAGACCCCCACATACTTGGACCGCATGACGATGCTAACTGAGACAGGTTTCGATGTTTCATTTACCGTGAGTTGTCTTCTGGGTGCTTTAGGCCATTATTCCTTATTTTAGACTCATGTTTCGTTGTCGGATTTGTCTCCAACACTTTCTTGATGTGTATGATCATTTGTAGATTCTAGTTGGTTTAGTGACACTATTATCTCTTCTTATTCATATCTTCTGTAGATGTATGTGATTTGAGTACAAGTTGTTATTGTAGATCATACATGTTATAGATATATACTCGGTACTTGACAACGTTCTACCGTCGATACTGTGGCGTAGGCTGGACGTGGCCCACGTACTTGTGCCCGAATATCCGGGTGCGGGTCGTAACACGTTTTTATGGTGGCCCATGCAGGTCAGTCTTTGCAACTAAAGCGAAGTCGTGGTAGTACTTAGGCTTAGCCGTATTACTGCGAGCCTGCCATAGGATTTGGAGTTTGAATCATAGAATGTTTAGTAGTTTTGGTACTCAATCACATACTAGAATCTTTTGATAGATTCCAGGGATGACCCCTGAGAATCTTACTTCGAAAAACCCTATTGAGTCTATTTTCACCTGTTTTTGCTTATCCTGATTTTGGAAAAACCTGTCTGTTGCCGAGACATATCCTTGCATGAAGATAAGTTTTATGGACTCTACAAGGAACAAGAGAGTAGAAGTTGGTTTTATAACCATTTAGGTTAAGTCGAGAAGATGGCTAGCCAATTTTATACATGAAGGTCGAGAATTATTTTAGGTCATATTCAAGGAATTTCAAATTTCGACCAAGATAGTACATTGGGGCTTGAGATTTGATGAAATAGGTTTGAGAAAATAAACGAACGATAACAAATTCGAGAAACAAGGATCATAGTTAGGCAGGGAATAATTCATAAATATAAATTTTAATTTTGAAGAATATATGATAGTATTGTATGGACTTACGACAAGGGAAAAATAAATTAAAGGGAAGTTTTATAAAATTATATAAGTGGTAAGAGCATCAAAGGAAATGTTGAGTTGTCTTCTTGCTTGAGTAGTCAAGAAGGAGGCACAAGATGTGATTATTATATAAGTGATGGAATTTTTAAAATTTTAAGGGATTACCGAGATGAGAATAGTAGAAGGATTATAATAAAATTGCATGAGTGATGACTAAGAATTGAATTTGGGTTACTTATAGTTTACAACTTATTTAAGGGATTTAACAAAGGCTAGAAGGTCATACAACATGGATAAGTTATTGACACATAAATTGTAACCCATTTTCCTGATACCAAAATATAGATTATTTTTCCTTGGTTTGAAATAATAGCTATATAATTATTTACAGAAATTAAAGTTTTTAACTAAATTAGTTTAGTGTGTTGTTATTTATGTTATAGATTATATCTTCTATTTTTTAGCCAGACAAATTATTTGGGCTCTGTTGGTGGCCCAGTCTCATAATCACACATATTGTGTCTATGGGATGATGGTTAGGAGAGAAGGGAAATTTTCTTCCAAAAATTTTGCTACTCTCCAACCCACCACGTGCTCACTGGAGAAATTTTTCGAATTTTCAATACATCAAATTTCCCTCATTCTGACCCCTTTCCAAGTTTTGCCAACGACCACACACTATATATAAGCCATTGCTTCCTCTCTTCTTCATTTGGCTGGACTAACAAATTTCTGGAGACAAGTTAGCTTCCTTCATTTCTCCTTCTTCTCCAAATTCTCAACCCTAAAATCAAGAAAGAGGATTGGCCAGCCATGGCGAAGTTAGATCTTGGTCATCTCGATGGCTAGGCGTGCTATGTTCTTCGAAGCCTCAGCTGCTCGTTTGTATCGCAGCAGTGATTCTTTCTTTCACGCCATCGTGAATTCTCGATTCGGGGCTGTTCTCTCCATCATCGAAGAGTGATGTTCCTTCAACGATAAACCTTCTTCCTCCTCGATCCTCATCACACTCCATCGGCGGAGATCAAGATCGAAGCGAGCTTGGCGATCTGTGATTTCCGAATCGTGATCTATACGATTGATGGGTTGATCGTTGAGGATTGTTGGATCGATCAAGAACTCAACAAACTCTGGGTGAGTATTTTAATTTATTTCCATTTCAGTTAGCTTTGGGGAATTTTCCCTGATCCTCGGATCAGTAGAGTTTTGATCGTTCAAACTGTAGTTTGATAGTAAGGACGGTGGCACATGAGTCTTGCTGTGATCTATTTGTTGGTATTTGAGAACGGATTCGATTCTTCTTGATTGTAAGTATACGCTTTGAATCCCCTTTTGCTTGATTCTACAATTTTCTGATCGGATAGAATGAGCATGACTCAATCGTTCTCCTAGGAATTTTGCTCACAAACCATTTGTTTTTATGTCTGAACTAGCACTGGCGAGGAGTGAACTTTCGGCAAGCGGCAATAGCAGCATCATATTCTTGATCGATCAATCCCAACAGGTTGGATTTTGATCTTTACTCGAGCCTTGTTCTTAACGCAGATTTTTTTTGAACAGAGCTTGTGTTCGTAGCGAGTATAATGCCCCAGCGTTGCGTTTGTGTCTGCTGAAGGTTCGTGTCCAGTTAGCAGTGACTCAGTTGAGTTGTGTCCAGTAGGGATGTCGGGTGCCTCGAGCAGATGTGTCACGCCCCAGAACCAGAATACTGGAGAGCGGGGGCAGACATAGCCAGCTACGTATATAAAATGGGATCCATCTCGCTATACGGTCAGGCTGTCTAGATACATGAGGGTTTAACTACAAGCCAACAGTCTCTTAAGGTCATGAACAAGCCTAGTGTCTCAATCACAATCAAGTAAATGAATGTTACAAGATGTATGATCATTAAATATCAATAATAAGGCGTCCCAAATATTACATATTCAGCTGATCATGAAGCTAGTCGTTACAAAATGTTAGGACTAGCAAGAGTTTAGTCATATATGATCAATCCTAGGATTTGTTAATCATGTTACAGCCCGTAGGCAGACAGTAAGTAAATGCAATCGAGCTAAACAGGTGCTCGTCGGCTAAACGCCTCAAAAGAATATTTTTACAATAGAGTGGGAGAGCCAAAAATAACCCACTCGTTGCCCTGGTTACGCCTGGTGTTCACCATCGGGCTGGAAAGTTGGTAGATCCTCGGGGGCTGCTCCGAAATCTGGCCATACAAAACCAGCTGGGTCAGATCCCAGAAAGAGCAAGTGCCACAAAGGAAGCTTCACTTAGGAACTAAAACCAGCAATCAGCACAAGAGTATAAATAAGTAAGAACTGGAAATAAAGAAAATACATCAGGAGGATATACGATGAGATCACCATGGAACCATTCAGATAACCAGGTTACAACCCGTAAACCAAACAAGGACCGGGGTTGTAACCCTTCGTCTGAACAGAACTTGGAATTCTCACCATTTATCGGTAAAATAAATACAAGCATTCTGGTCATACAGTAATCAGGATCAGGGCAAGACTAGACTGGTTAGACTCCATCCAATCATTTCACGGCCAAGCAGAATTACGGCTTGCTACTTTAACTAACTAGGGTTGTCACAAGCCTAATTACTAACAAGATGCAGTAAGATTATTCCACTGCCATAAGCCCTGCAGACCATCCAGGTTACCCGGGTTGAAAGATTAGAGTTGAATTCAGGTGGGTACATCGTCCAGGAAACGCATGTACCCTTAGGTAGCTTGAAGGGTGCAACACATGACAGTGTGCTAGAAATGTGCCATACTCGACGGCAGGCTACAGATCCCAAGGCGTGCCCCGGTAACGGGATTGCCTGTAGCTGGGAGATCTCTTCAGACTAATGTATTAATCTAGTTATTTAGCCTTAGTCCATTTCAGTAGGTACTCCTGACCGTGGTACTCAGGAGTCCCCTCTTAGACATGATAAGACAGGACTGGATTATTTGTACAAGCACAATCGCCCACGGTGTCCAGATTAATTATACAGGTCATGTCATGTCATGTAGCCGTCGCAACAGCTATCAAGATATATCATGTCAGGTTTAACATGTCCAGTTTACTGGTCAGGAGTGCGTCACGACGGGCCACTATCAGGTCATGTCAGGTTAGTCATGCCAGGATGCACCACTACGGGTCACTGTCATGTCAGGCTCAATTATCATGTCCAAACATATCAAGTAAATTGTGATTATCAAGTTCATGACAAAAGGCGTAAGGATATAAAATGGACATAAAATATCTAATAAAATATCAATACATAGGGCTATAGAAGAGCCATGCGGCTAAGGCATATGCGGCCAGGAATGATCTTATACGGCTGGAAAGAGAACAACCCTGCGGCTAATAGGGTCAGGCGCATGCGGTTTAGTAGAAGCCCATGCGGCTGGGTATAGAAGGAGGCGCATGCGGCTGGCGGGAAAGGGTTTCTCATGCGGCTGAAAACGAGCCCGGGTTCATGCGGCTCAATAAGGTGGGCGCACATGCGCTGCATAAGCAAGGGGCGCATGCGGCTGGCGGGGATGGGTCCATGCGGTTGGCTGACCAATGCGGTTGGGGAGGAGCAACCTATGCGGTCAAGGGAAGCAATATCCATGCGGCTGGAGACTGCGGTCATATGCGGCTCGCGAGTGTTGAGTTCATGCGGCTCGGGATGGGCGAAGTCCCATGCGGCAGCGGGGAACAATGCCTATGCGGTTGGGAGCAAGGGTGCATATGCGATTTCGGGAAGAAGGGTCCCATGCGGCTGAAGTACAAGAGCCTCATGCGGCTAGACTAAATACTTGCCGCATGAAATTGTCATACGGTCAAGTCCAGTTAATAGTGCATGCGGTTAGAACTGACTTGCCGCATGAATGTTCATGCGGTCAAGTACTACCATGCGGCTCGGGACTGTGCTTCTTCTCCAAATTTCTGAGAAGAAGTACCATAAGCTATGGCTTCCAAGCAGCATAACTCTATCATCCGGAGCCCAAATCTGAACTTCTTTAGGAAAATGGGGTAGAATGAAATGCTCTACAACATGGAACCATCAAAATCGGAAAATAACAAGATTAAGTAGATCAAAACCCAAAAAATCCGAAAATAATGTAAATATAAATCTACAAGAATCTAGCCATGGAAAGTAAAAATATCAAGTACTAAGTAAGTTAGAATGCTGTAAGGAAGAGAATGAAGCAATAAAATTAGAGTTCCTCCATGAAGCAAGTTGCACTTGCCTAGACCTCTCTCCCCCTCTCTCTGGTAGGTGAAGAATTAATAGAGGGAAGAAGGAGAGTAATGAAGAGAGAGAAGGAAGTGGGGTTAATAAATGGTAGTGGTGGTGGTAGGTAGGGGGTTCACTCCTTTGGTTCATAATGAACCAATAGCAATCCCAAACCGAACCAAGCCAACCCGAACCAAGAATAACCCAAGCCAAACCAAACCAAGGAGATATGCAAATACAAGATAAAATACGTATACGTATTCCAAATACGTAATACAAACAACAGGCATTACAACTCTACCCACCTTAAAAGAATTCCGTCCTCGGAATTTAATTAAGTGGCTAGAGAGACAAGAATAAGCTACACTAATCACAGGCAAGCTATACTAGACAATCAATCAAGCAATCAATCATGTAAGCAAGAAATCGAAGGCATGAGACATAAGAAGGATATTATACCTCACGAGTCAAACAAGTCGGGATATCGTGATCGGATATCATCCTCACGCTCCTACGTTGACTTACCCAAAGAGTGATGACCCCAAGCAACTCGGACTAACTTGATAGTCTTATTCTTGAAGATCTTCTCTTTCCGATCCAATATAGACACAGGCCTCTCCTCATACGAAAGGTGGTACCAACAACCAATTCTGAATGATTCAGGATGTGGCTTGGGTCCGGGATATACCGTCGTAACTGGGATACATGGAACACGTCATGCACTCGCTTAGCGACGGGGGAAGAGCGAGACGATAGGATACATCTCCTACTCGCTCCAGAATATCGAACGGTCCTATATACCTAGGACTAAGCTTTCTTCGTAGCCGAAACGAATGACGCCACGGTTAGCAAAAATCAGGAATACATGATCGCCGACCGAAAACTCGAGAGGGCGCCGATGAGAATCGGCCCAATGACGCTGGCGATCTTAGACAATTCGAAGATGATCTCTGACCCTTCTGACAACTTCAACTGTCTGGGCAATCATTCTGGACCAAGCATCTGCCTCTCTCCACATCATCCCAGGCTAACGGAGATCTGCACTTCCTGCCATACAGTGCCTCGAATGGTGCCATCTGGATACTAGCTTGGAAGTTGTTGTTGTATGAGAACTCCACCAGGTGCAGGTGATCTTCCCACGAACCACCGAAGTCGAGCATACAAGATCTCAATATATCTTCGAGAGTCTAGATCGTGCGCTCCGACTGACCATCTGTCTGCGGATGATATGTTGAACTGAACTGGAGATGAGTTTCCAAACTCTCCTGCAGGCTACGCCAAAAGTGCGACGTGAATCTTCAATCTCGGTCCGAGGTGATACTAACTGGCACTCGTGCAACCTGACAATCTGTCTGAGGTACATCTCTGCTAACTGAGCTGTCGACTGACCGACTCTAAATGGGAGAAAGTGAGCCACCTTCGTGAGCCTGTCAACTATAACCCAAATAGCATCCCGACCAGCTGGGGATCTAGGCAATCTGGTCACAAAATTCATGGTCACATGCTTCCACTTCCACTCTGGAATGGGCAAGGGCTGAAGAAGTCCATCCGGTCTCTGATACTTGTTGGCAAACCAAACACCGAGAGACAAACCGAGCTATCTCCCGCTTCATGCCATTCCACCAGAAGTGCTGACGGATATCGCGGTACATCTTCGTACTGCCAGGATGGATGGAATACTGAGAACTATGCGCTCCTGACATGATCTCCCGTCTAATATCTCCACTGGTACACAAAGACGATTACCATGTCAAAGTGTACCATCCTCATGAATGTATAACTCTGGTCTTCCTGCCTCACTCTGCTCTGAGACGCTGAAGCTTGGAATCTGTTGACTGCGCCATCCGGATCCTCTGACTATAGTGGACTGAACTTGCATACTGGCCATCAATGCCACACTGGAAGGAGAACAACTTCAATACCCATCTTCTGAAGATCTGCTAACAGCTTCGGTTGCGCTGTTAGGAAATAAACTCTGGCTCTCCTGCTCAATGCATCTGCAACGACGTTGGCCTTCCAGGATGATACCAATTTGATGTCATAATCCACAAGAAGCTCCAGCCATCTCCTCTGACGCATGTTAAGATCCTTCTGGGTGAAAATATACTTCAAGCTCTTATGGTCGGTGAAAATCTCTACCATATCTCCATACAAATAGTGCCTCCATAACTTAAGTGCAAACACTACTGCTGCCAGCTCCAAGTCATGGGTTGGGTAATTCTTTTCATGATCACAAAGTTGTCGTAATGCATAAGCTATTACCTTCCCATGCTGCATCAGAACACATCCTAGGCCTCTGCCTGAAGCATCACAATATACTGAGAATCCTCCGGTTCCATCCGGAAGCGCGAGAATGGGAGCCGTCATCAAGCCTCGCTTCAACTTCTCAAAGAATCCTGGCACTCTGCTGTCCAAGCAAATTGCGCATCCTTGCGGGGTAAACTGGGTCAATGTCGCTGAAATTTGAGCAAAATCTGAAACGAACCGCCGGTAATAGCCGGCCAATCCAAGAAAACTGCAAACTTCTACGACTGTGCTGGGCACTGGCCATGACTCAATAGCCACAATCTTCTGGGGATCCACTTCTACTCCTCCTCTGGTGATGATATGACCCAAGTACGAAATGTGATCGAGCCAGAACTCGTATTTATGAACTTGACATATAACTGGTACTCTCTGAGAATCTGAAGAACCACACGGAGATGTTGCTCATGCTCCACTTCACTCCTGCTATAGACCAGGATGTATCCAAAAACACTATCAAACTGATCCAAGTAAGGCATGAAGATACGGTTCATGAGGTCCATGAATACTGCCGGCGTATTGGTCGCTCCAAAGGGCATAACAAGGAACTCCCAATGCCAATACCTCGATCTGAAAGCTGTCTTCGGGATGTCCTGCTCTCAGACTCTGATCTGGTGGTATCCTGAACGCAAGTCGATCTTCGAGAATATGATGCCCCCTTGAGTTGATCAAACAAGTCATCTATCCTCGGGAGAGGGTATCTGTTCTTGATCGTCACTGAGTTCAAGGTACGATAATCAACACATAACCTGGACGTACCATCCTTCTTTTTCACAAAAGCATCGGGGTCCCCAAGGTGATCCACTAGCATGAATGAATCCCTTGGCTCAAAGTTCTTCAATCATCTTGTACAAGATCTCCAACTCTGAAGGCGCCATCCTGTAGACTCTCTCTGACACTGGAGCTGTCCCGGGAATCAAGTCTATGGTGAACTCGATCTCCCGCTCCGGAGGCATACCTGGAAGCTCTTCTGGGAAAAATCTAGGAAACTCATCCACTATCCTGGGCAACTGCACTGCTGCTACTGCCATCCAACACTGGAGGAGAAGGCTCAACTGCGCCTCTAGAAAATGAAAACTCTGGCTCTCCTGGAATGCTAAAAATAACCCTGCCGATATGGCAGTCTATTCTAGCATACTGGTTCCTCAACCAATCCATCCCTAAGACCACATCATAATCGGCCATCGGGAATTCTATCAATCTAGAATGAAATTCCTTACCGCTAACTACGATCCGACACGAGGAAAACACCCTATCGACTCCCACAAGTCCGTTACCAGTAAGTATATTGAGCCTTACTGATAATGACTCGGGCTTCAATCCAACCCGTGTCGCGAATCGTACAGACATAAAAGAATGCGATGCACCAGAATCAAATAAGCTGAAGCTGGAAAGGAGTTGACGAGAATAGTACCTGCCACTACCTCTCCTGGTGCCAATCCTTCCTCCACGGTCATCACCATAGCCTGACCGTGCCTCAGGGTGCTGGTCCCCTCTGCTGAAATCCTCGCTGCCTATTCTGACTCTGGACTTGGGCTTGTATATACTGCTGGGGATTCTGCTGCTGGAATACCTGGGACTGAGGCGGCAAGGGCCTCGGCAATGGATACTGCTGCTGCTGGACGGAGGAGCTGGTCCTCTCACCGAAGAGCTAGAAAGGTTGGACGATGATGAACCACCCCTATTCGGGCAGGACCCAACCCTATGGTCTGGTGCTCCACAAGCCAGGCACAATCCTTGCGCCCTGCGACATTCTGCCACCACATGGCCTGGCTTCCACAATGAGAACATCCCACTGCGGAAGACTGCTTTGCTGCTGCTGCTGCTGCTGAGGGTACGTCAGGGTAGAATGCTGGACCGACGTTACTGAGGCCGCTCGCCTCGGAGCTCCAATAGTCAAAGCCCTGGCTGCCGGGACTGTGGGCTGAAGACTGATTCATTGACCGTGGGATCTCTTCCGACCTCTGGCCCTATCACATCCTCTGGGAGGTATACTCATGCCTCATAGATGCTCTCAAGACTGTATCAAAAGTCTGATGCTCAAACTGCTCAACTGCTAGTAGAATCTCCAGGTGAAGTCCCTGCTGGAACCGCTGGGCTCGATCATACTCGGCTGCCACCAAAGTGGGAGCAAACGACTGAGTCTCAAAAAACTCGGCCGCATATCCATCGACCGTCCTGCCCATCTGCTTCAGATTGGTGAACCTGTCTGTAGATCGTATCGAGCTACGACATCAAAATACTTGGTCTGGAATCTCTCTCTGAATACTGTCCAAGCAATAGAGGCCACTAATCCGACGGCCTGTGCTGCCCACCAGCTGCGGGCAAGATCTAGCAACTACAGGCGCACCACGGCTACCTTCTCGTTCTCTGGGGTCCTGGCTGCTTCGAGAATCACTTCAGTATCCTGAAGCCAAGCATCTACGATCAAGGCATCGTCACTGCCTGGTGCAAGGCGTCTCCACGACGATCTTGAGAAGCTATCAAGGTCCTGACGAGACCAACCAAAGTTCCATCATCAGGCTCAGCAGGCTGAACTAGCTGGACTGGTGGTTCCCCATCAGAAGGCACGACTCTGGAGGCTACTCCAGAATGCTGGGCTTGATCTCCGGGTTGCTGCTGATCCGCGAGAAGTACTCCGCGTTGCTGAACGGCAGGTCCAGGAACGATGTCGCTGAAGAAGACGACATGGGGAACAATAAGGAAGGACCAAGACAGATCAATGATACAAGCATATGACCAGGACAAGAATCCAGGGATTCAGAAGATACGACAGAGATCAAAGGCGAATACTGATTGAGACATCTATTCGATAAACCCTTACATATCTTGATTCACAAGACTGCATGGGCCACCACTTAAACCATGTCACGCCCAGAACCAAATACTGGAGAGCGGGGGCAGACATAGCCAGCTACGTATATGAAATGGGATCCATCTCGCTATACGGTCACGGCTGTCTAGATACATGAGGGTTTAACTACAAGCCAACAGTCTCTTAAGGTCATGAACAAGCCTAGTGTCTCAATCAATCTAAATAATGTTACAAGATGTATGATCATTAATATACAATAATAAGGCGTCCCAAATATTACATATTCAGCTGATCATGAAGTAGTCGTTACAAAATGTTAGGACTAGCAAGAGTTTAGTATACATGATCAACCCTAGGATTTGTTAATCATGTTACAGCCCGTAGGCAGACAGTAAGTAAATACAATCGAGCTAAACAGGTGCTCGTCGGCTAAACGCCTTAAAAGAATATTTTTACAATAGAGTGGGAGAGCCAAAAATAACCCACTCGTTGCCCTGGTTACGCCTGGTGTTCACCATCGGGCTGGAAAGTTGGTAGATCCTCGGGGGCTGCTCCGAAATCTGGCCATACAAAACCAGCTGGGTCAGATCCCAGAAAGAGCAAGTGCCACAAAGGAAGCTTCACTTAGGAACTAAAACCAGCAATCAGCACAAGAGTATAAATAAGTAAGAACTGGAAATAAAGAAAATACATCAGGAGGATATACGACGAGATCACCATGGAACCATTCAGATAACCAGGTTACAACCCGTAACCAAACAAGGACCAGGGTTGTAACCCTTCGTCTGAACAGAACTTGGAATTCTCACCATTTATCGGTAAAATAAATACAAGCATTCTGGTCATGCGTAGTAATCAGGATCAGGGCAAGACTAGACTGGTTAGACTCCATCCAATCATTTCACGGCCAAGCAAGAATTACGGCTTGCTACTTTAACTAACTAGGGTTGTCACAAGCCCAATTACTAACAAGATGCAGTGAGATTATTCACAGCCACAAGCCTGCAGACCATCCAGGTTACCCGGGTTGAAAGATTAGAGTTGAATTCAGGTGGGTACATCATCCAGGAATATATGTACCTTAGGTCGCTTGAAGGGTGCAACACATGACAGTGTGCTGGAAATGTGCCCTACTCGACGGCAGGCTACAGATCCCAAGGCGTGCCCAGGTAACGGGATTGCCTGTAGCTGGGAGATCTTCATGACTAATGTATTAATCTAGTTATTTAGCCTTAGTCCATTCAGTAGATACCTGATCGTGGTACTCAGGAGTCCCCTCCTAGACATGATGTAAGACAGGACTGGATTATTTGTACAAGCACAATCGCCCACGGTGTCCAGATTAATTATACAGGTCATATCATGTCAGGTAGCCGTCGCAACAGCTTATCAAGATATATCATGTCAGGTTTAACATGTCCAATTTACTAGTCAGGAGTGCGCCACGATGGGCCACTATCAGGTCATGTCAGGTTAGTCATGCCAGGAGTGCACCACTACGGGTCACTGTCATGTCAGGCTCAATTATCATGTCCAAACATATCAAGTAAATTCGTGATTATCAAGTTCATAACAAAAGGCGTAAGGATATAAAATGGACGTAAAATATCTAATAAATATCAATACATAGGGCTATAGAAGAGCCATGCGGCTAAGGCATATGCGGCCATGAATGATCTCATGCGGCTGGAAAGAGAACAGCCCATACGGCTAATAGGGTCAGGCGCATACGGTTTAGTAGAAACCCATGCGGCTGGGTATAGAAGGAGGCGCATGCGGATGGCGGGGAAGGGTTTCTCATGCGGCTGAAAATGGGCCCGGGTTCATGCGGCTCAATAAGGTGGGCGCACATGCGGCTGCATAAGCAAGGGGCGCATGCGGCTGGCGGGGGATAGGTCCATGCGGTTGGCTGACCAATGCGGTTAGGGAGGAGCAACCTATGCGGTCAAGGGAAGCAAAATCCATGCGGCTGGGAGACTGCGGTCATATGCGGCTCGCGAGTGTTGAGTTCATACGGCTCGGGATGGGCGAAGTCCCATGCGGCAGAGAACAATGCCTATACGGCTGGGAGCAAGGGGTGCATATGCGGTTTCAGGAAGAAGGGCCCCATGCGGCTGAAGTACAAGAGCCTCATGCGGCTAGACTAAATACTTGCCGCATGAACTTGTCATGCGGTCAAGTCCAGTTAATAGTGCATGCGGTTAGAACTGACTTGCCGCATGAATGTTCATGCGGTCAAGTGCTACCATACGGCTCGGGACTGTGCTTCTTCTCCAAATTTCGAGAAGAAGTACACCATAAGCCATGGCTTCCAAGCAGCATAACTCTATCATCCGGAGCCCAAATCGAACTTCCTTAGGACAAAATGGGGGTAGAATAAAATGCTCTACAACATAGAACCATCAAAACTCGGAAATAACAAGATTAAGTAGATCAAAACCCAAGAAATTCGAAAATAATGTAAATATAAATCTACAAGAATCTAGCCATGGAAAGTAAAAATGTCAAGTACTAAAGTAAGTTAGAATGTTGCAAGGAAAGAATGAAGCAATAAAATTGGAGTTCCTCCATGAAGCAAGTTGTACTTGCCTAGACCTCTCTTCCCCTCTCTCTAGTAGGTGAAGAATTAATGGAGGGAAGAAGGAGAGTATGAAGAGAGAGAAGGAAGTGGGGTTAATAAATGGTAGTGGTGGTAGTAGGTAGGGGGTTCACTCCTTTGGTTCATAATGAACCAATAGCAATCCCAAACCGAACCAAGCCAACCCGAACCAAGAATAACCAAGCCAAACCAAACCAAGAGATATGAAAATACAAGATAAAATACGTATACGTATTCTAATACGTAATTCGAACAACAGGCATTACAAGATGGGATATAGGTTGTGTGGAGTCGGTTGTATTGTATTTGCAGAAGAGAGGGGGTGTAGCCTTTATGTTTAAATTAGTACAGTAGAGTAGAGTGTTGGGCCTAAGTTATTTTGCTAAGTTTTTTTATATATATTTTTGTATGAGCATTATATTGAGTTAGAATCTGTAGTTGGGCTGGTTGGGTTTGTAACTTGGGTTGTCTAGTACTGTAGTTGATTTCTCTGGAGATAGTGTTCCTTCCAGATTCTATTATTTCCAAGTGGCTAAATTACTGATGGCTTGGGCCATACTTTCAGGTGTATGAACACTTTAATAGAAATTATGTTATGTGGTAAGTTGGCCTATGTTTTTAGACTTTGTTAAACTTGGGGGTTAGGCCATGGTCAAATGGGCGAGGCCTACTGGGACTATGATGGGATGATTTAACATTAGAGTGGATGGATGTGTTTTAATCAATGGGCTAAGGGATAGATTGGAGCAGTAATTCTGTTATGATAATTTTGTTATAACTATGATACTTTAGGACTTTTCCTAAATAAGATGTCGTGTGATAACTGCCTGAAATTGCATGTTACTGTTATTTGATCAAACTTAAGATTTAGTTCCAATTAATATTGAACAAGCTAATTTTATTTTAAGACAATTACGTTCTAAACAAATTGATAATTTTCCTCTTTACCATTATAGATATCTTAAATTACTAAAAGGACTGTAGTTAAGTTTGCTAATTAATCTTCTAGCTAAATAAGAGAACTAGGCTAGCATTGTTGGCATTTATCCTAACCAACTTGTACTAAAACCAGGTGGACATCCAGCTCTATTCACTACCCTTGATCATCCAGAGCAAGGCAAGTACTTTCTATGGTTTTGTACATTTACATATCTTGTACTTCTCTTGATGACACGATGTGACACGATATCTTATACCCTTGTACTTCCTGTTCTTGTACTTACTTGTGTCGGGAAGGGAAAACACACTAGCTATGTGACCAAACCCCGGTTCTAAAATTCATGTAGATAGCTTAGGCCTCGCACTGTGCACGCGGGTCCTAAGCCGTACCGATATTCATGTACTCCTGTACATGTTCCTGTACTCACCCCAGCCGGTCATATTGGCTAGTTGTATTTCAAATATTGTGCATATGTCATGTCTTGTACTTCAGGTTCATGGTTACTTCATGTACTTTATTTTCTGTGCTTTCTGTACTTTTATTCCTGTACTTTCATGTTCTTTTCTGTACTTTATATTTCATGTTCTCCTGTACTCATTTCCATATCATGATGTTCTTGTTCATTACCTAGAACTGTACTTTGCTCCGCTCCTGACTGGATATGTTGCAGGTGTACTTGCAAGGTATCATTATACCTTATGGGCTAAAGCCCGGGATCTTAGCTGAACATGATGAAGACATTACTTAGCTAGAGGCTTCAGGTTTAGACTGTTTAGCTCTATTCCTATATATTGTTTTTAGAGTTCATAGTATATTCATTCCTGTTGACTCTGGTACCTTTATGTTCTATGGATTTATAGATTATGGTGATCTTTCTGGGAACGTTTTATAGATGCTGTGATTGTGCACATTCATGTTTATCTGGTTAGATTTTGCTAGCTTGGTACAACTTACTTCGTCGTATCTAACAACGAAGGCTGGACGTGTTCGACTCATGTTCGATTATTCAGGAGCGGGTCGTGACATGTTTTTAGTGATGGCCCATGCAGGTTTGTCCTAATGGTACCTAGGTATTAGAGTACTATTGGGGGACTTGATTAAACTAGGAAAACTTGATCACAACATAGGAAATCGGGTACATCGGGTATTCTATAAACACTTGTTGTTTTTAGGTCTAGGTCATTTTAACAGCTTTCTATTTTTCAGATAGTTCAAGCACGTAACACCGGAATGGTTGACCACCTATACTTGAGGGTTTCGAGCTTCCACTACCTTCTATCGTCCTACTATCCCCATGGGTAGTATGCAGTTGATGGAGATGTTTTACGAGTTTTTCGATGCCCAAAGGGAGCAAGTCATACTTTTTCAAGCCAGACCTGTGGATGCACTCTCCGAGCCAGGAAAGGCTTCTGACTTCCAGACTCTCAGACCTTTGGACTTCCCTGACACCGAGCTCATATCTTGCATCGAGGAACAGATCGAGAACCTGGAGCCGTCACTAAAGATCATCCAAGTCTTTGAGGACCCGACTCCTCTGAAGATTGGAGCCACCAGCCAGGAGATTCTGAATATAGCACAGACAATAGAACGAGACAGGAAGCTGAAGCCCATGAGAGACAAGAAGACTTATGACGGGGATAGCAACTACTATAGATCGCAAAGCATAGCCACACTCAGTCGACGCTTTTTCGATCACACCACCAGCCGCATCATCAGGAGCAGACTCAGGCCTACCTCCATTATGTGTTCTATAAGAGGACGAGACATCAGGTTGATAAGTGTCGTAAGAGACTCAAACTCTGCCTGTTTTGTGGATCTTCTGCCCACCAAATGAGAGATTGCCAACAAGTCGCGGATCACAAAGGCCGAGGAGCATCATGATCTCAACAGCAAATACGACAACAGTCGTATATTCCTATCAGAGGCCCTGCACTCCAGCCCCAGCGAGAGATCCAGACTCAGATTTAGACGACGATCACTTACAATTTCTGCCCCACACTTCCCAAGGACGAGCACGAGGAGCACCAGGACTACAGCATGGGGATCCGCCTCTCTAAATTCAGCAACCGCATGGAGGATACTGTCGTGAAGACCAGCCTACGTTAGGACAGCTGAAGAAGTTGAAGTGATTCCGGTCCCAAAGGAATACTAAAGACATATTGTATACAGAAGGATTCTCTTATATGGTTGGAGAAAACCATGGATCGTGATTTGCAATCCAGTCTTCCCTAAGATTTCTCTTAGCACCTAGATCGTTTCTTAAAACCTCCTTGTTTCCTATTCAAAGATCGTTAGACTTTGTTTTTTTTTATTCTGAAACCTTGATTGCTATCCGAGAAATATTTCGAGAGGTTGCTTCCTATTCTAGAATCTTATTTGTAACTTTGCTCGTATTCAAGATTTTGTTGTTGTTTGATAACTTGCTTCATATTCATTATCCATATTGTTGTTTCTTGAATCCAGATTGTGTTCTATTCGAAATCTTGTGCCCATTCAAAACCTTGTTTGAATCTTGCTCTTTTCGAGACTTCATTTGAAGATTTCATTTTTTTTATCTTTGAAATGTTGACTCGTTCCATATGAGATTTATTTCCTATTTGTGACTTGTTTTACTCAAGAATTCGTTTCTGTTCACGATCTTATTTGATCTTGTTTCCTATTTTGAGATTTTACTTATTTTATATCCGCTATTCGATACCATGTTTTCATATTCATTATTCATGACTTTGCTTTCTATTGTTGGCTTCTATTTGAAAATTTTGTTCCCTATTTGAACTTTGTACTATTCGAGATTTATTCCTACTCGAAATATCATTTTGAAATCTTGTTTGAAATTTCGCGTCTATGATGCTTGTTTGAGATTCTATTTTCTATTCCTGATTTTATTTTCTATTCGAGATTGTTCTTTATCTGCGGCTTGTTTCAAACTTAATTGAGATCCGCTTGTTTTATATTTACGATCCAATACCTTGTATTCCATTCACTAATTGATACATGCCTTCCATTCACTCTTCGTAACCTTGCTTCCTATTCGAGATTTTTATTCGAGTTTTTGTGTCATATTCGTGACTTTGTTGATATTTGATTTCCTATCTAAGATTTATTTCCTATTGAAATTCTTTCCATTCTAGGTATTGTTCGAGACTCCGTTACCTTTTGAGATTTTGTTATACTATGATTCTTGTACAAGGTTTCTGGTCCTTAATTCGAGACTTTGTCTTCTATCTGATACCTTGCTTCTAGGTCACCTTTGGGACTTCGTTACCTATCCGGGAACTATGTCCCCTATACAAAATCTTGTTACCATTCTAGGTTTCATTTGGGATTCTGGTTACTATTTGAAACTTCGTTCCCAGTTCAAAATTTAAAATCTCCTTGTTGTCCTTTTAATACTCACTACTCCTTGATTGGATCTTTTGTTGCTTTTTAGTACCTAATAAACCCTTGTATTCTAACAGATAGACAATCTCACCATTATCGTGACTTGGACTATTGAAACTCATTTTGGATTCCTTGAAAATTTTAAAATTCCTATGGATAAGGTTGAAAGACTATTCGATGACCTATTAGGATGTGGCAGTTGCGCGCTGCAATCACTGCCTGGATTACGGAGACTGAGGTTCACTGCAGCCAGCAGCGTACTGGCAAGGCATGGACTCTAAGTTAAAGTAATTTCAGACATTCGTAGGTTCGAATATTATTGAGACTTTGTCCTAAATTCTTCATATTTTGACCCCTTAAGTTTTTTCGTTAACATTTGTTCAAATGGATAAAGTCAATAGGGTACTCGATGACATATTGCTATTTGAGTCACGGAGCCGGAAGTCCACTACAGTCAGATGATACTGGCAAGGTAGGGATTCTAAGTGAAGTGATTTCAAATGGCTATATGATCTCGGATACATAGAGACTATATTCCTTTTTACATGATTGTTGAATTTTGAGGATCACAAATCCTTGTACTTTTATCTTGATCTAGTACTAACATCTCCTGGGTAGTTCCATACGTTTTCTCAATCAACCCTTGCAATGTCCCTCTTCTTGCATTTTAGCGTTATCATCTAATTTTTCTCAATATATACATCATGCTAGATTTAATTCCGTCCCACCAGGTTTTTATATCAAATATACCTGTAATAGCATGTCTTGTTTAAACCATAATCTTCCTAACTTGTTCTGGTTCAGTTGTGTTAAATTTTGAAATTGATCATGCTTAGAAGATCGTGCCTTCATGGTTTTGCTCCTCTAAATCATAATTGAAAATTCATTCCACCTCGTGTCTGTTGATCCTCGATCATTGTCAAAGCGTGTTATTTCAACTTCTTGTGTGTACTTGGTCTCAAGGTTCAGAGCGTCACAGAGTTGCACAGGATCGTCAGAAGCACTGGGCGGACAACAACAGACGGCTCTGGAGTTTGTAGTTGGACACATGGTGTTCCTGAAGATCTCGCTGACCAGAGGCACTATCCGATTTGGCAGAGGCAGAAAGCTCAGTTCCAGATACATCGGGCCCTTCGACATGACAGTACGGATTGGTAAGGTTGCGTATCGACTAGCATTTCCTATTAGTCTGGGGGAGTACATGATGTCTTTCATGTGTCCCAGCTTCGCCGCCATATTCCAGATCCTAGTCATATCGTCGATCACTCAGAGCTAGAGGTGCGTCCGAGCTTGACCTACGTGGAGTAGCCGGTGAAGATCCCTGATAGGAAGGAGAAGCAACTGCGAAATCAAACTATACCACTTGTCAGGATCATATAGAGATACCACTCCCCGGGAGAGTCCACATGGGAGCGCAATGATGAGATGCAGGAGCGCTATCCCAGTTTGTTGCATGATCTTACTTTTGTTTTTGAGAATTTTCAAATGCAATAAATAACTTGTGGTATTGGTGAACAATTACTTTGATTTTGGATTTTTTTTAAATGTGCTTTTCGTCCCTTGGAATTTTGAGGACAAAATTTTCCAAGGGGAGGTGATTTGTAACCCCACTTTCCTGATATCAAAATATATATTTTTCCTTGGTTTGAAAAAATAGTTATTATATATTTACAGAAATTAAAGTTTTTAACTAAATTAGTTTAGTGTGTTGTTATTATATGTTATAGATTATATCTTCTATTTTTTAGCAAAACAAATTATTTGGGCTCTGTTGGTGGCCCAGTCTCATAATCACACATATTGTGTTTATGGGCTGATGGTCAGGAGAGAAGGGAAATTTTCCTCCAAAAAATTTTGCTACTCTCCAACCCACCACATGCTCACTGGAGAAATTTTTCAAATTTTCAATACACCAAATTTCCTCCTTCTGACCCCTTCCCCAAGTTTTGCCAACAGCCACACACTATATATAAGCCATTGCTTCCTCTCTTCTTCATTTGGCTGGACTAACAAATTTCTGGAGACTTCATTTCTCCTTCTTCTCCAAATTCCCTAACCCTAAAATCCAAGAAAGAGGATTGGCCAGCCATGGCAAAGTTAGATCTTGGTCATCTCGATGGCTAGGCGTGCTCTGTTCTTCGCAGCCTCAGCTGCTCGTTCGTGTCCCAGCAGTGATTCTTCCTTTCGCGCCATCGTGAATTCTCGATTCGGGGATGTTCTCTCCATCATCGAAGAGTGATGTTCCTTCAACGACAAACCTTCTTCCTTGTCGATCCTCATCACACTCCATCGACGGAGATTAAGATCGGAGCGAGCTTGGCGATCTGCGATTTTCGGATCGTGATCTATACAATTGATGGGTTGATCGCTGAGGATTGTTGGATCGATCAAGAACTCAACAAACTCCGGGTGAGTATTTTGATTATTTCCATTTCCATTAGCTTTGGGGAATTTTTCCTGATCCTCAGATCAGTAGAGTTTTGATCGTTCAAACTATCGTTTGACAGTAAGGACGGTGGCACGAGTTTTGCTGTGATCTATTTATTGGGATTTGAGAACGGATTCGATTCTTCTTGATTGTAAGTATACGCTTTGAATCCCCTTTTGCTTGATTCTATAATTTTTGATCGGATCGAATGAGCACGACTCCATCATTCTCCTAGGAATTTTGCTCATAAACCATTTGTTTTTATGTCTGAGCCAGCGCTGACGAGGAGTGAACTTTCGGCAAGCGGCAATTTAGCTTCGCTTTGGTAGCAACATCATATTCTTGATCGATCAATCCCGACAGGTTGGATTTTGATCTTTACTCGAGCCTTGTTCTTGACGCAGATTATATTTTTCGAACAGAGCTTGTGTTCGTAGCAAGTATTATGTCCCGGTGTTGCGTTTGTGTCTGCTGAAGGTTCGTGTCCAGTTAGCAGTGACTCAGTTGAGTTGTGTCCAGTAGGGATGTCGGGTGCCTCGAGCAGATGGGACACAGGTTGTGCTGGAGTCGGTTATATTGCATTTGCAGAAGAGAGGGGGTGTAGCCTTTATGTTTAAATTAGTACAGTAGAGTAGAGTGTTGGGCCTAAGTTAATTTGCTGAGTTTTTATTTATTTTTGTATGAGCATTATATTGAGTTAGAATCTGTTGTTGGACTGGTTGGGTTTGTAACTTGGATTGGCTAGTACTGTGGTTGATTTCCTCTGGAGATAGTGTTCCTTCCAGATTCTATTGTTTCCAAGTGGCTAAATTACTGATGGCTTGGGCCATACTTTCTGGTGTATGAACACTTTAATAGAAATTATGTTATGTGGTAAGTTGGCCTATGTATTTTAGACTTTGTTAAACTTGGGGGTTAGGCCATGGTCAAATAGGCGAGGCCTACTGGGACTATGATGGGTTGATTTAACATTAGAGTGGATGGATGTGTTTTAATCAATAGGCTAAGGATGATCTGGATTGAAGCAGTAATTCAGTTATGAATACATTTTGTTATAACTATGATACTTTAGGACTTTTCATAAATAAGATGTCATGTGATAACTGCCTGAAATTGCATGCTACTGTTATTTGATCAAACTTAAGATTTAGTTCCGATTAATTGAACAAGCTAATTTCATTTTAAGACAATTACGTTCTAAACAAATTGATAATTTACCTCTTTACCATTATAGATATCTTAAATTACTAAAAGGACTGTAGTTAAGTTTGCTAGTTAAGCTTCTAGCTAAATAAGAGAACTAGGCTAGCATTGTTGGCATTTATCCTAACCAACTTGTACTAAAACCAGGAGGACATCCATCTCTATTCACTATCCTTGATCACCCGGAGCAAGGCAAGTACTTTCTATGGTTTTGTGCATTTACATATCTTGTACTTCTCTTGATGACACGATGTGACATGATATCTTATACACTTGTACTTCCTGTTCTTGTACTTACTTGTGTCGGAGAGGGGAAATATACTAGCTATGTGACCAAACCCCGGTTCTAAAATTCATGTAGATAGCTTAGGCCTCGCACTGTGCACGCGGGTCCTAACCGTACCGATATTCATGTACTCCTGTACATGTTCCTGTACTCACCCCAGCCGGTCACATAGGCTAGTTGTATTTTAAATATTGTGCACATGTCATGTCTTGTACTTCAGGTTCATGGTTACTTTATGTACTTTATTTTCTGTACTTCTTGTACTTATATTCCTGTACTTTCATGTTCTTTTCTGTACTTTATATTTCATGTTCTCCTGTACTCATTTCCATATCATGATGTTTTTATTCATTACCTAGAACTGTACTTTGCTCCGCTCCTGACTGGATATGTTACAGGTGTACTTGCAGGGTATCATTATACCTTATGGGCCAGAGCCCGGTATCTTAGCTGAGCAGGATGAAGACATGACTTAGCTAGAGGCTTTAGGTTTAGACTATTTAGCTCTATTCCTAGATATTGTTTTTAGAGTTATAGTATATTCATTCCTGTTGACTCTGGTACCTTTATGTTTTATGGATTTGTGGATTATGATGATCTTTCTGGAAATGTTTTATAGATGCTGTGATTATGCACATTCATGTTTATCTGGTTAGATTTCCCTAGCTTGGTACAGCTTACTTCGTCGTGTATAACGACGAAGGCTGGGCGTGTCCGACTCGTGTCCGATTATTCGGGAGCGGGTCGTGACATAAATTTTAAGAAACAGTTACATATATAGGAATTGTGATTCCTACTTGATTGTTAACAAATTTAATTGATTTGAATTTTAGGGTTAATTTTAATGACATAGAGTTAACATCTGGGAAAATAAGAGTGTTGGAAAATTTCTGATGCTAGAAAACCCTTACAAATTTAGACGTGAAAGTTTAGAAGAATTTGTATGGGTATCAAGTAGATAAGCGACCCCAGGTATGAGATTAGACAAGGTTATCAATAGTGGATAACTAATGACTTGGAGTCACGAAGAAGATTTAGTGAGGAAGACTTTGATTATTAGACAAAGGCGAACGCCTTGGAGGTTGAGACATTTTGTTTCTATTAAATATGGACAAGTGCAAGACAATGAAAGGACAATGACTTCGTTATGACTAGATGAGCAAGAACAAATTCTTACCATCATTCTTCTCTGTCTTGATTAACTCTGTCCTATTTACATCCACAACTAGGATTATAGGTTCTTTAGAACTCTCCAATATGATTGCTCTCATGTTATCTTTTCTCAACATGATTGCTTTCATGTTTTATCTTTCCTATGGTTTGAGTAAACCCTTTCCTGTTGACCTCTTGAGTAATTTTTTCTCCTTTATTTTTGGTAAATTGTTGGAAATGCCTTTTGGATGGATCCAGGAAAAGTTCGGGAAAGTATATTCTAACCTTGTATTACGGAATTGAGAGTTTTTGCAGCCAGAGAAATACTGGCGAGACAGGACTTTAAATGAAGACATCAAGGTTACATATGTTCTCGAATTCTATAAGAACCACCTACTATGCATTTTTGATTGATCACCTCTTCTCTTGTACTTCGCAAAAACATTTGGTTGAAAATATTTTATGGATTTAGCCAAGATAAGATCAAGAACCTGTATTATCTAGCGTGGCAGCTGTGCACTGCAGCCATCCGTCGTATTATGGAACAATGAAGTTATTGCAGCCAGATGCACACTAGCTTGGCGGTAACATCACATGACATAATCATGGAGGTATATGGTTTTCTAATTTTACCTTGACTACGCCCTATCCATTTTGTTGGTCTCGCACCGTTCTTGGAGATATTTCGACAATCTTTTCTATCTTGGTTGACCCTTAACTTGTTTGAATTATGATATAGAAAATGATATGGATTGCTCGACCCAGTCTTATGCCCTTGTTACCTTCCATTTAATAGGTGCCTGAAATAGACAACCTCATTAACGGATTCCATAGTATAACTATAATATGTTGTGTGATTGTGATGAGTGATTTTCCTAAGAGGTTGATTAGGTTAAGCTTATAGGACATATATGAGTGACTGACTATAGTGGACTTAGAAACCATTAAGAACAATTGCATTGATAGTATAACTTGATGATAGGGTATCTAAGATAGAGTGACGAGATATTATAATACTGTGACTACGGATTAAGGAATTGAATCTTGTACTTAGGATTTGAGGGTTGAGAATTTGTAGGACTTGATGACCAAGTAACTGTTGGTTATCTATAAGCAAATTACATATGATTGGAGGGTAGATCGATATGTGGAATGATATAGGATAGTTAGAGGGAGATATACTACGTACAAGATCGGGAGATATCAGTTAAATAATAAGGAACAAAGCAAAGACATATGTACATTGGTAATTAATAAATCAATAATGAATCGAGAGTTTGAAATTGAGGATTTATATTCAAAGAAGTTGTTGAGTAAAAAGAAGTTCTATGCCAAGAATAGGTATTGAACGTAAAATTTCAAGAAGAAGCTGTAGAGAATGATTGAAGGCAATTAATACAAAGAGCTTGTGTATTGATAGAATAAGGGTACTGAGGGTAGGATAAAGGAACAAACTAGTTGCAATTGAGATTGAAATATGGCTGGTAACCAAGCATTATCGATCTATACACATATATATCGAGGATGACCTAGATTCACGAAGGCTCCTTATTGGTAAGAAAGATTCTAGAGGGTAAAATGACATATTTATAATGAAAGAATCTTATTGAACCTGAACCAAATAATTGTAAGGTGAAACAGAAGAGATGATCACAAGGGTAGCAGATAACACTATAGCCGTAGCAGCTACATGCTATAGCTTGACCTATTGGATGATTCTAAATTTGAGGACAAATTCGTATAAGGTGGGCAGGATGTGAGCCCCTTGAATTTTAGGGTTTATTTTAAATTTTCTAAATGAATTATTTTCAATAAATAGTTTTATTATAATTAGTTTTGATCATTGATGTAGTTATCCGTGACTTTGATTTTGGAGTGCCACGGATGACAATCTCTCGGAACTTTCTTCTTGAGTTTTGTAGTAGACAAGATTATCTTTATTTTGATATATGAGGTCTCACTCAAACTTGTTCTCTTGTATTTTTTTTGCATCGCACAACTTCTGGTCAATTTAGACAATTTGACCATCTACGGTAAACTTTACCAGACTTCCAATTTAATTTCGGGGCTCGACATTGATCCAATCTAATCGACCCAATATATAGGTTTGACCTATTTTGAGTCTAATACGCACATGCCACTTGTGTGCCATCCAATTCAGATTTTGCATGCTACTATTTCATCAATGATCATAAATAACTTAAATTGTAGTCCTGATCGGACCAAGCCCAAACCTAACCCGATCGAACCCAAACACCCAACCCAATTTTATATGGCCACTCACATGGTACCCTTCGTGGCGCTGTATGAGAGAAAATGTCGTTCTCTTGTAACCCCCTTTTAGTTTAATTATTTTTGCTATCATTCCTTTTTTTTAAATCAATGTCCAACTTAGCCCTAGCA
>JANAVB010042594.1:0-47903 GCA_029216955.1 Iris pallida
TAATATATATAGATTATATATATATGTATATAAAAAAAAATTTATATATTATATATTCATATTGAATACTAGTATAATAATCCATAAAATCTAATTAAAATACCAATATTGTCTATTCCTATATTAGGGCCTATTTTCTATAAATATGAACATGTATATATAACATTATTGGCAAATAAATATAATCAACAATAATAATATATAATAATAACCTCAACAAAATAACAGTAATAATATAATAATAATAATATAATAATATAATAACAATAATAATAATAACGAATTCCATAACCCAACAATGATGTATACACCACTATGCACAGTCTAAAAAATCCTGAAATGTGAACAAGCACCTTTTATACAAATAATGATATTTATAATATTTAATAACGAATATTTAAATAATATTCAGTACAACACACTCATACCAAATTACGTCACGTGTTGTCATTGGACGTACCACATGACTACATGGGCTCTGGTATCAGTTCGGGTCCAGTTTTGGTATAGTCGGGTCTTCTACAAGTCAATAAACCTTAATAATAAATAATTAAATTATTTATAGGAGTCAAGTCGCAACTTGGCCTGGTTTTCCTAGTTAGGACATCACTATGGTTCGGCCTTCCCTCTCAGGGCTAATACACTAGTCAAAGCACGCCACTGCACTATTCGTGCAATAATTTCTAGCCGTCTTGTACTCCAAAACTCCATTATGGCTAAAGTCATCTACCGTAATAATTAACTAAATAACTATCTATAAAATCTAAAAATCACCACTTAATTCAAATAAATAAATAAATAAAATATATACTCTAAATTCTGGGAAGAGGGGTTACAAATCTACCCACCTTAAAAATATTTTCGTCCTCGAAATTCTAATTCATAACTATTCCTTAATTTCAAAAAGGAAATCTACCATTACCTTAACCTCCTCGAATTTTAATTCCTCAAAACAGTTTATATCCTCCTCCTAGCCATTTTGTAACTACGAAACTCCGAGTTGGTCACACTACTCCCTCAAAGGTATGTCCCTACAACTATATAATCATCCGACTAATTGCTATAATTGCTATCAATAAATATATACTGTATATGGCATCTATAAACCTCTCCTATCTATCAAGCAAACCAAAATTTTAACAAACAACAAACTTACACAGGTAGTTAAGAAGTATTGGTAAATTCCAATAAACATGACCATTCGTCGCTCCGAAATAGGAAGGACAGGAAAATAAGGAAGAACAATCGAGAGTAAAAATAAAATTTCTAGAGCGGTAGAGAGTATCCAATGCTGCAAATAGAATGAAAGTTTATGAACTAATGACTTATTTGCTAGAGTGGGCTACTCTAGTCCAGTCACTTGCTAAATCGAAGAACACTTGTTTCTTAGAGGGGCTTGCAATCCATGCAATACAGAAATTCTGTTCTCAAAGTTCTAAACAACATTCCAAAATAGGACTGAATTTGAGAAATCAAGATTGTCTTTTTCGTGGTTATTTACACAAGCAAGGGTTATAAATGTAATAAACGCGACTTCTAAGTAGATGGAGTAATGGTCACTAATGATCCCGCATTGTAGTGCCCCGTCCCTCAAAGTCAATCGGAGGAATCGAAACGCCGACGGCGTTCGGACTTAGCCTTGCAACGGCTTGCTCGGAGACATCGCTCAGGTGGGGTAGTTTCGGTGAACTCTCCTCATCTTTGCCTTCACATAATAAATCGTGTTTTCAACTTGCACAAGTTAGGCTTGATAATAAAAGCTACGCATCCACATAGCTAAGGGAATAATCCCGACGGTTTGAATCGAGTTAGAACATGGAAAACGTCCCCCGGTCGGCTTAGAGTTGGTGCACGTCGTGCTTTGAAAATGACACTCAGTCCTTCGTCCCGTGGCTTGGGAGAAGGAAAGTTGGTCTGCGGTACAAAAGCTGAGAGTTAGCCTAAGTCATAGGCGTCGCCCACACAAATGCTTGCTAAAGCATGCACGGTCCTGTCCCGCAGGCATAGCCTTTGCTCGTCCCTTGGGTTAAGTTGTAGGCTTGAGTGAGTTAGGCAAAGTTATGCCGGTCAACCTAAGTAATTCTACGTGCTGTCCCGCTCATTCTGCGGTTGTCAAGATAAATAGTCCCACGACCCCAAGGTCCGTCATATGAAGTATGACTTGGGCGACAGCGTTGCGTCGAACACGAGTCGGTTTAGAGGCACGAGCCACGGTTGGTTCAGTGGAAAGTTAGCCACGGTCGGTCGATACTTATGGAAACACGTTATGTTCAAGTTAAGCTGGAAGGCTATGCAGTAGCCGTTCCCTGAGTTCAAAGAATGTTAAGTCTAAGCGATGGGTAGTCGCCGAGGCAACCCTGGTTAGGGGCTCTGCAAAGGAAGTACAAAAAGTGGAAAGAGTAAAACAACCAAGTAAATGAATTGATCACATAACAAGCCCCAACGGTATCCTAAAATATACCATGTAAACCCTTATGAACTTGGACAACTTGTCGACAAGCGAGCGGCGATCCGCGGCCACGGGACCGACTCGGCCTAGGAAGAAACTGGTTGTAGCCGAGCTGGGTAATAGGCAACGCTGGTAAGGCGATCGGTAAGGCGGGGACTTTCATCGGGGCTCGCTACTTGCGTTGAAAGGGTCCCGTACTGCCAGGCTACGTCCAAGGCGGCTGGTTAGGCCAATCCCATAACAAACACTTAATATAAATTATTAACAACTGACATGGTAAGTTTTATGCCCACAATGGCTGGTTAGGCCAGTGACCTTTCATATAGATGTGTCGGCACGGGCGGCAATCCGCGTGGGTGCCTTTGGGTTGAGTTGAATGTGTATACAGTTAGAAGACACAATGTCTGGGCCTAAGATTTCGCTACGGCAAAGGCGACGTGCTTCGGCACGAGATGTGGCGTCGAGTGTTAAGTTGTTGGGCACGACCGAGTCGTTACGTCCCAAAGTTTGGCTAGGAAGACAGGTATAAGTCGGTGCATCGACAATGCAAGCACGAGAAAGGTCTAGAAGCAAGGAAATGGAGTCCTTCGTGTAGTTGCGTATCTGATTATGGCCGTAAGGCAAACACGACTTGATAGGTTAACGTTGTTGGCACAAGAGGAGGTCGAGAGGCAAAGAATGAGTTAACGTTGACATTACAAGCACGGGATGGTTCTGATACACAAGTTGCGCTAAGGCGCTGGTCCTAAAACTGATCCTAAGGCAAGAATAGAAAGACAATCGTAAAAGGGTTTATGTTGCACAAAATAAATGAATGTGTTGGTTTTGTATGGGTGGGCGAGAAGCTCACTCCACCAGTACAGTGGTACTGACACCCACACAGTATTTCATGTGCAGGCATAGGTAGAAGCTCATGGCGCGGAGCTCGCTTGGATGCGTCGAGGCACGAAGTTCCTTGGCGATTCGAAGCTTGCGGCCGCGGTGGTTGAAGACTTATACAGGACATAATGTATGGACATCGCCTTCCGAAGCTTCCGCTGGATTCAAGTATTGTATCGAGAGATGAGAGAGTGCGGAGTGACTTGTAAATGAGAGAAAAGTGAGCACGAGAGACATTGTAATTTGGCCTTGCGCCCACAATTGTAAATCTTATACTCATATCAATAAAGAGTTTCCTTGGAATGAATGGTGTTCATGTGTTCTTCTTTAAATTCTGCTGCTATGTATTCAATACTTCTGCTTGGGACTTCTGTGCGACGACCCCGTCGCCGCCGATGTAATCGACCGTTATGGAATTGCCTTGCACGAGCGCAATCTAGGCTCGTGCGGCATCACGCCTTAGCGAGGACGATCGCTCCTACGGGAGCGGGGCGTGACATAGTGGTATCAGAGCACGGCTTTACGTCCTTGGACTTCATGTCGAATTATCAGTTTTGAAAGCTCGTCGTTGATAAAGAAGTACGCGCTCTCTCTCGATTGTCCCTCGGCATGTCCATACAATAAGTCTAAATATTTTCGAAAGCTCATACAAGCGTTCACTCAAACGCATCGATAGGCAAGGCCTTTGTGCCGAACGTTGCAAACTTAACTCGATTGAAAACACGTGCTAATGTTAGCAAGTCGCGCGTGTGCCCGAATAGTACTACGTCGACCTTAGCAAGTCGCATGCATGCCTAATTAGTCCAAACGTCGACCCTAACAAATGAGCTTGCAAACTCAACATTTAGTCCGCACGGGATAGCTATGCACACGGCCTTTTGGCTAAGTTGTGTTTCGCGTCGCGCACCTCGACCCTTGGTGCAACGAATCGCGAACGATATCAAGTATCGCTCGGTCGGGGGTGGAGATGCACTTAGAGTGTCTGTCGATAGGAAAGCTATCGAGTTAACGTTTAGGCGTACACGAAGGATTGACTTGGATTTCGAGATATAGTACGAACGACTTTGTGCGTCGGTACGACGCGAGCGACTACGCTATTGATTCGTCGAACGAATCTAAGAGATGTCTTAGTGCATGATGCGAACTTGATTGAGGACTAGAACGGATGGCTCGAATCCGAGTGGTGTATGGATTTTTCTTGGAAATCATTTGAGCGGAAATTGAGGATTTCGAGTATGTCGGCGAGGCGATGCGATCGCGCAAAGCCTTAGAGCGCGTCACGTTTAGTTGGACGTGACTTCGTGTGTCTCGAACGAGCATCTCGTTCGGACGACTTGCGAGTAGGCAACGCGAGTAAAAATCGATATCGAAATGATTCGAACCGATGAATGAAAATGAATGGTCTTGATCGAGGAAACTTAGAGGATCGCGCGTGCGATATCGGATTGATGCAAATAAAATGTGACTTGAGTTTTGAATAACGATCTTGAAACGAACTTGAGGAATTGCGATCGAACTTGATCTTGAATATCGAGGAAAATTATGGGATATCCAGTCCGAACAATAACATCGGTCGCACGACTCGAAATTGGTTGCAAAGGAAGATCGTCAGGTTACGCATATCGTCGATGGTATTGAGGCGTATCAAAGATCGATATGCGATAACTCGGGGGTACTCTGACTCGGCAAATGACGATCGTGCGAATGTCATTGTTTCGATGGATGCTATAATCGGGATATTAAAATGTGTCGAGGAAAGGATAGGCTTGGCTCGAGGATTTTCTAAGTTGAACGAATGACGATCGAACTATCGAACTTGGCTTGGATGAAAACTGGAATGTTTGGATTTGCTTCGTCGACAACCACAACGTTGATGTTCTTGTCTTATGCGAGTGCTACTCTAGCCTCGCACATGTGTCACGCCGATTAGGGCGATCACTCTGCGTGAGCGCTGGTATGGTGATTCATACAGCGGGAGTGGTCGAACTTGTACGGTACGACAATTTGTGCTTCGACTTGTGGTTTGACGCGAAGATAGACTCGAGAATGGATTTGTGTGCTTGAAGAATCGAACTTGAGGATTGAGTAGGTCCAATCCGCGTATCGAGAATGAATGAGTCTAAACTCAAACAAGAGTTACGCCCCGATGAGAATAATTATTCTGCGGGAGCGTTGCATGGTGATTCATGAACCACCGCGGATTATCGGACTCGCGTGAGATTGGGGTGCAACGTATTGTCGAGCTAGATGACCTCGTGATCGAATACATGAATTGGTTAGAATTGGTGATTGAACGGATTTGAATTCTGCGCAACGAACGCATTGATGCGAATAGGTGATCGTGCTCGATGTTTAGAAATCTGAGTGACGCGAGCTTGGGTAGAAAACCCGTATGATCGACTCTGGTTTGACCCTAGGATTGGGGTCAGTATTGGCATTATTGTTGGGGAACTATGATTCCAATCCTGACATTGACTTAGCCTCGAAAAAAAATAGCCTAGCGGTTAGGCGAGACGCCCTGTTGCAAGTGTTAGCTAATCGAAAAGATTGATCTTGAGGATTGGAATGCATGGAAATCACGAATATAGGAAACCCTGCTCACGAGACTCGGCTGACATGCATATATTTCAGGGACGCCTGGGTATGTGCACGATGCGACTCGAGTGAGAATGACAATTCTCTATCATGCGGCTTGGCTGAATGCATGTATTTTGGGGACGCTTGGAATGCGTGCACGATCCAGCCAAGTGAAACGACGAGTTCAAGCAAGGCTTGAAAGATGGGAGTGTGTCGAGATCTTGAAATCGTGTTAAAGGAAAGTTGATAATAGTGCGAGCGTGGCTCGGAATCGAAGGAACGCGTAGGCGAAACGTGTACGATTAAGTCTTGGCCACAGAAAGGGTAGGATAGCTTGCCTTCAGGAAAGTCTCGAGGACGAGACTTGTTCTGAGTGGTGTATGATGTAGTGCCCCGTCCCTCAAAGTCAATCGGAGGAATCGAAACGCCGACGGCGTTCGGACTTAGCCTTGCAACGGCTTGCTCGGAGACATCGCTCAGGTGGGGTAGTTTCGGTGAACTCTCCTCATCTTTGCCTTCACATAATAAATCGTGTTTTCAACTTGCACAAGTTAGGCTTGATAATAAAAGCTACGCATCCACATAGCTAAGGGAATAATCCCGACGGTTTGAATCGAGTTAGAACATGGAAAACGTCCCCCGGTCGGCTTAGAGTTGGTGCACGTCGTGCTTTGAAAATGACACTCAGTCCTTCGTCCCGTGGCTTGGGAGAAAGAAAGTTGGTCTGCGGTACAAAAGCTGAGAGTTAGCCTAAGTCATAGGCGTCGCCCACACAAATGCTTGCTAAAGCATGCACGGTCCTGTCCCGCAAGGCTTGGCATAGCCTTTGCTCGTCCCTTGGGTTAAGTTGTAGGCTTGAGTGAGTTAGACAAAGTTATGCCGGTCAATCTAAGTAATTCTACGTGCTGTCCCGCTCATTCTGCGGTTGTCAAGATAAATAGTCCCACGACCCCAAGGCCCGTCATATGAAGTATGACTTGGGCGACAGCGTTGCGTCGAACACGAGTCGGTTTAGAGGCACGAGCCACGGTTGGTTCAGTGGAAAGTTAGCCACGGTCGGTCGATACTTATGGAAACACGTTATGTTCAAGTTAAGTTGGAAGGCTATGCAGTAGCCGTTCCCTGAGTTCAAAGAATGTTAAGTCTAAGCGATGGGTAGTCGCCGAGGCAACCCTGGTTAGGGGCTCTGCAAAGGAAGTACAAAAAGTGGAAAGAGTAAAACAACCAAGTAAATGAATTGATCACATAACAAGCCCCAACGGTATCCTAAAATACACCATGTAAACCCTTATGAACTTGGACAACTTGTCGACAAGGGGAATGGTTTCTTCGAGCGGCGACCCGCGGCCACGGGACCGACTCGGCCTAGGAAGAAACTGGTTGTAGCCGAGCTGGGTAATAGGCAACGCTGGTAAGGCGATCGGTAAGGCGGGGACTT
This sequence comes from Iris pallida, assembly GCA_029216955.1. NCBI lineage: Eukaryota > Viridiplantae > Streptophyta > Magnoliopsida > Asparagales > Iridaceae > Iris > Iris pallida. The sequence continues at coordinate 7,344 of JANAVB010042594.1, forward strand.
TCATCGGGGCTCGCTACTTGCGTTGAAAGGGTCCCGTACTGCCAGGCTACGTCCAAGGCGGCTGGTTAGGCCAATCCCATAACAAACACTTAATATAAATTATTAACAACTGACATGGTAAGTTTTATGCCCACAATGGCTGGTTAGGCCAGTGACCTTTCATATAGATGTGTCGGCACGGGCGGCAATCCGCGTGGATGCCTTTGGATTGAGTTGAATGTGTATACAGTTAGAAGACACAATGTCTGGGCCTAAGATTTGGCTACGGCAAAGGCGACGTGCTTCGGCACGAGATGTGGCGTCGAGTGTTAAGTTGTTGGGCACGACCGAGTCGTTACGTCCCAAAGTTTGGCTAGGAAGACAGGTATAAGTCGGTGCATCGACAATGCAAGCACGAGAAAGGTCCAGAAGCAAGAAAATGGAGTCCTTCGTGTAGTTGCGTATCTGATTATGGCCGTAAGGCAAACACGACTTGATAGGTTAACGTTGTTGGCACAAGAGGAGGTCTAGAGGCAAAGAATGAGTTAACGTTGACATTACAAGCACGGGATGGTTCTGATACACAAGTTGCGCTAAGGCGCTGGTCCTAAAACTGATCCTAAGGCAAGAATAGAAAGACAATCGTAAAAGGGTTTATGTTGCACAAAATAAATGAACGTGTTGGTTTTGTATGGGTGGGCGAGAAGCTCACTCCACCAGTACAGTGGTACTGACACCCACACAGTGTTTCATGTGCAGGCACAGGTAGAAGCTCGTGGCGCGGAGCTCGCTTGGATGCGTCGAGGCACGGAGTTCCTTGGCGATTCGAAGCTTGCGGCCGCGGTGATTGAAGACTTATACAGGACATAATGTATGGACATCGCCTTCCGAAGCTTCCGCTGGATTCAAGTATTGTATCGAGAGATGAGAGAGTGCGGAGTGACTTGTAAATGAGAGAAAAGTGAGCACGAGAGACATTGTAATTTGGCCTTGCGCCCACAATTGTAAATCTTATACTCATATCAATAAAGAGTTTCCTTGGAATGAATGGTGTTCATGTGTTCTTCTTTAAATTCTGCTGCTATGTATTCAATACTTCTGCTTGGGACTTCTGTGCGACGACCCCGTCGCCGACGATGTAATCGGCCGTTATGGAATTGCCTTGTACGAGCGCAATCTAGGCTCGTGCGGCATCACGCCTTAGCGAGGACGATCGCTCCTACGGGAGCGGGGCGTGACATAGTGGTATCAGAGCACGGCTTTACGTCCTTGGACTTCATGTCGAATTATCAGTTTTGAAAGCTCGTCGTTGATAAAGAAGTACGCGCTCTCTCTCGATTGTCCCTCGGCATGTCCATACAATAAGTCTAAATATTTTCGAAAGCTCGTACAAGCGTTCACTCAAATGCATCGATAGGCAAGGCCTTTATGCCGAACGTTGCAAACTTAACTCGATTGAAAACACGTGCTAATGTTAGCAAGTCGCGCGTGTGCCCGAATAGTACTACGTCGACCTTAGCAAGTCGCATGCATGCCTAATTAGTCCAAACGTCGACCCTAACAAATGAGCTTGCAAACTCAACATTTAGTCGTCACGGGATAGCTATGCACACGGCCTTTTGGCTAAGTTGTGTTTCGCGTCGCGCACCTCGACCCTTGGTGCAACGAATCGCGAACGATATCAAGTATCGCTCGGTCGGGGTGGAGATGCACTTAGAGTGTCTGTCGATAGGAAAGCTATCAAGTTAACGTTTAGGCGTACACGAAGGATTGACTTGGATTTCGAGATATAGTGCGAACGACTTTGTGCGTCGGTACGACGCGAGCGACTACGCTAGTGATTCGTCGAACGAATCTAAGAGATGTCTTAGTGCATGATGCGAACTTGATTGAGGACTAGAACGGATGGCTCGAATCCGAGTGGTGTATGGATTTTTCTTGGAAATCATTTGAGCGGAAATTGAGGATTTCGAGTATGTCGGCGAGGCGATGCGATCGCGCAAAGCCTTAGAGCGCGTCACGTTTAGTTGGACGTGACTTCGTGTGTCTCGAACGAGCATCTCGTTCGGACGACTTGCGAGTAGGCAACGCGAGTAAAAATCGATATCGAAATGATTCGAACTGATGAATGAAAATGAATGGTCTTGATCGAGGAAACTTAGAGGATCGCGCGTGCGATATCGGATTGATGCAAATAAAATGTGACTTGAGTTTTGAATAACGATCTTGAAACGAACTTGAGGAATTGCGATCGAACTTGATCTTGAATATCGAGGAAAATTATGGGATATCCAGTCCGAACAATAACATCGGTCGCACGACTCGAAATTGGTTGCAAAGGAAGATCGTCAGGTTACGCATATCGTCGATGGTATTGAGGCGTATCAAAGATCGATATGCGATAACTCGGAGGTACTCTGACTCGGCAAATGACGATCGTGCGAATGTCATTGTTTCGATGGATGCTATAATCGGGATATTAAAATGTGTCGAGGAAAGGATAGGCTTGGCTCGAGGATTTTCTAAGTTGAACGAATGACGATCGAACTATCGAACTTGGCTTGGATGAAAACTGGAATGTTTGGATTTGCTTCGTCGACAACCACAACGTTGATGTTCTTGTCTTATGCGAGTGCTACTCTAGCCTCGCACATGCGTCACGCCGATTAGGGCGATCACTCTGCGTGAGCGCTGGTATGGTGATTCATACAGCGGGAGTGGTCGAACTTGTACGGTGCGATAATTTGTGCTTCGACTTGTGGTTTGACGCGAAGATAGACTCGAGAATGGATTTGTGTGCTTGAAGAATCGAACTTGAGGATTGAGTAGGTCCAATCCGCGTATCGAGAATGAATGAGTCTAAACTCAAACAAGAGTTACGCCCCGATGAGAATGATTATTCTGCGGGAGCGTTGCATGGTGATTCATGAACCACCGCGGATTATCGGACTCGCGTGAGATTGGGGTGCAACGTATTGTCGAGCTAGATGACCTCGTGATCGAATACATGAATTGGTTAGAATTGGTGATTGAACGGATTTGAATTCTGCGCAACGAACGCATTGATGCGAATAGGTGATCGTGCTCGATGTTTAGAAATCTGAGTGACGCGAGCTTGGGTAGAAAACCCGTATGATCGACTCTGGTTTGACCCTAGGATTGGGGTCAGTATTGGCATTATTGTTGGGGAACTATAATTCCAATCCTGACATTGACTTAGCCTCGAAAAGAAATAGCCTAGCGGTTAGGCGAGACGCCCTGTTGCAAGTGTTAGCTAATCGAAAAGATTGATCTTAAGGATTGGAATGCATGGAAATCACGAATATAGGAAACCCTGCTCACGAGACTCGGCTGACATGCATATATTTCAGGGACGCCTGGGTATGTGCACGATGCGACTCGAGTGAGAATGACAATTCTCTATCATGCGGCTTGGCTGAATGCATGTATTTTGGGGACGCTTGGAATGCGTGCACGATCCAGCCAAGTGAAACGACGATCATGCGTGCACTATCATTCTAATGGAAATTATTCAAATCAATCGGTAATCCTCGTTCATCCCAAAAATTTTAGAAAGCTTACAGTCTACTCACCTTATAAGCTAGGACATGATTTTAGGAATAATGAGGTTAGAGGAATTTCAAAGTCCGGATATTGTACCCCGACTCTCGGTAATAAAGAACAAGGTACGACGTAACGGAATATGGTAGACATAAGTCAAATCAAAGATCGTTCCTCAATAATTAGAAAACGAGTGTGTACAATGACACATGGTCGAAAATATAGAATGATCCACTCGTCCACAGTATACAAGGGTTATCGACGGGGTAACCATCTCTAAGGCACATCCTATGAAAAGATTTCTAACAACTGAGTCGTGAGTTTCTATTTGTATCAAGTCTGCCTGACTATTGTTACAAGGATTAAAGCAAGCTTCAAGCAAATAATTAGAGACTCACAATAATTGGTTCTTGAGAAGAGGTAGTCTCCTAGGTCAGCATTTTGACCAAGGACAAAGCCCTACTCATTCTCAAATTCAGATGGCTAGAAGGTCCCAATAGCAGTTTGGGGGTCGAGAGGAGAACGAATAACTAAAGGCAAGGTTCTAGTCACATGGCTAGCCGATGATAGCTATACTTGCGTATACCACTATCATAGCCATGGGGATACCCTGTGTCTCGTTACCAATTATGCGCTTTCGTCTTTCCAAATCAGTGAAAGACAAAAACAATAAAGAGTTCAAGGGAGATGTTGCTGAGTACAATTACGTGATTCAAAGGCGAATGTATAATTTCAAGAGGAATTGTCAATGCAGTCGCGGATGAGATCCTAGATACCTATATATCTTCATCCACGTAGTATAATTAAACAAAGAGCGAACCAAATGCATCATGGTTGATCAGACCATAATACACTGATTCTGATTAGACAATAAGTTAGCAGGCGTCCCCACTAAACATATGCCTTGAATCAAGCTCAAGAACAGAGTGAGCTTGCAAAACTAAGCTGTAACAGCAGCATTTGTTAAGATAGTCGAATACAATTATGCAAAATTTTTGAAAGAAGGCACAAGTAGTTCGAGTTTTGTGAGATTCAAACCTTATCCGGTGTTCTTGCTTATACAGTCTTCCTACTATCTTCTTATCCACAAGGACTTGGTCGACTAATGGGTTATGGACATTCTAAATTCTATATTCTAGGTAAACCTATTAGTGTCAGTCAATTACCTCGTCAATAGATCACAAGGACCACGGAATGCTAGGTCGGGAGACACGCCACCCAATCTCATAGAACTTCCACTACTATTGGCTTCGGATCTTATAGAACATACAGGGCACTGTCCTATCCTCTATAGTATCCCTAATTTGTAATCACGTCTAAAGTCATTTCACCGAGGACTACGTCTTGCCCTTATACTCCGGCTGTGGTAAAGCCTTGGTTTCATAACTCAAACATGATACAAAATCGAATACTTCTTAACTCTATCCAGTATTGGCTCAAGGGTAACTACGATCAAGAGAGGACCACTAGCCATAGTTTTAGCAATAATACATAACCTATATTCTCTTAAACTGATTTTGACTCTAGGAGTCGTACCTTGCCAGTGCGCTGCTGGCTGCAGTGAATCTATAGTCTCCAAAATTTAAATAAATGGCGGCAGTACGCTGCTGTCCTGCCATTATGAGTTAACTAACATTCCTTTGACTATATATGTACAAATTCCCGAGCTTCTAGAGATCCAAACAAGTTGACTATGAAATAAAGCGTAAGTATTTGTCCTATCAGCCACAACCCTGAAAATAAAAGGTGAACGGGGAGGGAAATAACTGAAGACAAAGAAATACAAACATCCTAGTATCCATTTCATATGTATTCAAATCATGGAGGAAAAACTTTGAATCGAAACTTATTCAAGGTTCGTATATAGATAACAAAATCAGAAAAATAATAATTCCTAGGGCAAGTAGGAACTAAATAGGCAATTCAGACTAAGATATGAGGATGATATCTAAAGGAGCAAGGAGAAGGAATTGAATAATTCATCTAGGTTAGTTCATTAATTCTAGGAAGCTCTGAATCACCAAGTGAATAATCTATCCACATTGGATCATATCGTCATATCAAGAAGAAATAGTGTACCTATGGGGATCTGACAACTATCAAAACTAATAACTCCTCCTCTAAATTGCATGGCCTAGACTACCCATCGGTAAACTTGTATAAGGGACTCCTAGTCCTAGTCACTCTCTTAAATTAAATAAATTCCAAACTCATGAATGAGCATTTCTTAGTCGCAGGCTCGCAATAGTACGACTAACTTAAGTACTATCACGAGTTCGCATGATTTGCGAAAATCGACCTGCATGGGCCACCACAAAAACTTGTCACGACCCGCACCCCTTTTTTTTAAAAAACGGATACGAGACGTGTCCAAGCCAGCCTACGCCGCAGTGTCGACGGTAAAACGCTGTCACGGCCATGAAGATCAAAATCATAAATAATGCTAATCTACATAATTAATTTAACTTACAATGATCATAAGTTTTACATTTGTAAAAAAAATATAAACTTGTACAAATAAATGAATGACTACAACTCAACTATCTAGCTAGTCTCTAGGCTTCGGCTGCAAATACACCCGTATTTTCCATGCTAAGTGAATCCACGGCTAACCTGAAAAATGTTGGTTTTCAGTCAGGAATGGAACGAGCACAATTCACCGAATGCAATTTCAAATAAAGAAAATGACTATACAATAGAGGTTAGACATCAATTACATGTTTTTGAAAATAAACAGGAAATATGGAAAACCAATAGCAAATAAATAGACACAAAATACTTTCCCCAACTGTTAGAAGTACCTTTGATATGTGATCGATCTTGGAACAATTATGTGACACGGTCTACATGGTCTAAAGTTACACGTTCTACAGTTACACGGTCTACAGTTACACGGTCTACAGTTAATATTACAATAAAGAAACACTGTCTACAAAATAATAATCACGAACTACACAGTTTAAATACAATAATAATCACGGTCTATACTGTCTACTATGCAATAAATAAATCACTGTCTACAATGTCTACAAGAAATAAATAAATCACTGTCTACACTGTCTATAAGAAATAAATACAATAATAAACACGGTCTACACGGTCTACACGGTCTAAGGTCAGATCACACATCCTTGGTACTTCTCATTCCCGACTCAACAATTTATAATAGAAAATAATCACATAACCAATGGCCAATCAATGAGATATAGTGAAAATCAATATCGAAATGCAGACAATAAACTGTACTCGCATGTGGTCCTTTGCTGGTGAAACCGACAATCCAAACCAATCAGTGTGTCCTAATAGTCAAAACTCGTACAACAGTTTCCGGAAGCAGAAAAAACATTACCAATGTTCTCAGAATAGTCAAATTAGCTAGGATTGCCTGTCCTTAAGTCCAATTCTGGACACAAAGGCAAAACGGTAATTTCGAACCAAAATAATGTCCGCCATTGGACCCGTGCTTTGCACCGAAAAGCATGCCAGAGTCAACAGTCTCTAAAGTCATCAAACTACATGTCAACAAATCCGATTTTTCGATACGAACCCAACCATATGTCCAGATTTGGATTCCGGCAGGCCGTGCACAAAATCGCCCGTTGAATCGGACCGTAGAGCCCACAAAACGGTGATCCGATCAACTGTCTCAGAATCGGACCAAACTTGGCATACAGGACCAGAAAAATGATACGGTCCTGCTGGCGCAAGTTTTGTCTCGATCTGGCGAACGTGCAAAAATTAATTGAGAACTTTGCACAGAGACCGATACGGTAAATTTTGACAGATACGCAACAAATTCGTCGCGCACACGCGACCAATTAAATTCCGCTAAAGCCCACACGACCACGAAGCCGTTACGCAGCTTTCGATGCCTTCGGTTCGCGACCACGTCGCCCGGATTGGCGGGACGTACGTTGTGTGGATGAATTTTATGGTTTTTAAAACAGGTTTTTCTCAATATTGGAAAACTGATTTCTTGGCGCACAGTGATCAAAATTGATTTCTGTAAAAAGGGTTCTCTAGCCCTATATGTTGGGTTTAACTTCTGTTCAGAAAGTTTGCTGATTCGAAGAATAGGTTGGTAGGAAATTCGACGTCAAGTTGGGTGTTTGGACTGCTCTATACGTTCTGTTTTCGAGTTTTTCGGGAACTTCGAGCTCGCTTTACGATGCACATAACGCAAAACAAGACAAAATATTTGAAGGGAATCGAAGTTGGTTATATTGTGAACGCACCTGCGCAATCGGGACGGAATTTCGTTGACCGAGGAGGGAGAACGTCGGCCTCGAAAGTGGGTGTTTGGTCGGCTGTTGCTGGGTTCCTCTGTTGCACCGCTGCTCGAGGCTGCTGTTGCTCGCCTCCGGCCAGTGGCCGGCCGTCACAACGGCGGCGCGGAGGCCGCACGCGCACGCGCGGGGGATGGGGGCGCGCGCAGGCTAAGTTGAGGTTAGGGTTTCTAGTTTCTCGCGTATGCGTGCGTGGATATATATATAGAGGAATACGAGAGCGGTTTATGCTTTGCTCGGGTGAGCTACAAGTGGGTCAGGATTTGCCTGCTGTGTGGGTTTGCACACAGGGTTATAGGGCCTGGCTGGTTGCTGGCCTGAGCATGGGCTCGGGTCTGGGTGTTTGGGACCGGGCTGGGCTTGAGCTCGAGCTCAGCTGGGCTGGTTCAGCCTACTGCTACTGTTTATATATATTAATACACTTGTGATCTAGTTCACTAATGTCAGCCAAGTCTATTTATCACTAAAATTGATAATATACAATTAGTTTTTACTATATACTTAAGTACTCTAATCTTCATTTAATGCTCTACCACAACAGCATCTTAATTTATATATATATATATATATATATATATATATATATATATATATATATATATATATATATATATATATATATACACACACACACACATATGCATAATATTTATTTGTAGACAGATATATAAATATTTACACAAATTATATGTCTCCATATATTTTCCTATATATACATATCAATAAAGAAAATATTATATCCTCTTCATATTATATATATATTCCCACAAAATATATATCCCTATATATTTCCCTATATATATATATATATATATATATATATATATATATATATGAATATGAATATATATATATATATATAAAAATATATATATATATATATATATATATATATATATATATATGAATATGAATATATATAAAAAAAATATATATATAAAAAATATATATATAAAAAAAAAAAAAAAATATATATATATATATATATATATATATATATATATATATATATATATATATATATATGAATATGAATATATATATATTCATAAAATATATATATATATATATATATATATATATATATATATATATATATATATATATATATATATATATATATATATATATATATATATATATATACTAGTATAATAATATCCATAAAATCTTATTAAAATACCAATATTGTCTATTCCTATATTAGGGCCTATTTTCTATAAATATGAACATGTATATATATAACATTTATTGACAATACAATATAATCAATAATAATAATATATAATAATAACCTCAACAAAATAACAGTAATAATAATAATAATAATAATAATAATAATAATAATAATAATAATAATAATAGTAATAACAATAATAATAACAGAAGAAGTAGTGCTAAACATTGTATCACATTGTAATATTTTCTTGTATAGTGTTAATCATACACTCATGATCAATACCCTACAGTATCATTGTATCACATTGTATCCTCATTGTATAGTGTTAATCATACACTCACGTATGATTAGCCAGGCCAAACATTGTATTAAGTTCTAAACCGATCACATGTTGAAACTAGTGCTAAACTCACATAGATAGAAGTTCCAGATTTTTGTACATGTTATACACTATTCTCTTGCCTTATCTTATTACAGTTTTGACATACCCTGTCAGGATGCATGTACGCTCTACTTTACCTAGTATATTCTCTCTATCTACTGCTACATTTTCAATATTGTATAACTAGAACTGTTGTTTGAGATTTTGTACCCGTTTCCGTCCTGACAGGACCTGTTGAAAATATTACAGATGATGAGGAGGAGTGCCCTACCTATTATGGTCCTCATGACGTGGTTAGTATAGAGTTGGATACCCTAGTGCAGCAGGGGCTAACTCTAGCAGATGAGGCCTTGGTATAGTTTAGCTGGTTTTAGTATAGTACTGGACTCTGTCTCCAGATTACTTTGGCTTGTTATTATTAGTTAGTTTTCTTTTTTGAGATTGTTGACTCGGAGATTTTGGACTCGTATTATTCTGTGTTGGATTTTCAGGATCTTATTTACTTGTTGTCTTTATCTTTCAGTATTATTATCGTCATTCTTAGAGTTTGTGATTGAGTATACTATATTGTCATTGCTTGTCCTCCATTCGGAGTTGACCATTCTCGACAGGTCTTGATATTATAACTATTGATAGATGGTAGACCTAGACAGCGTTCTACGCCGTTTCTACGGCGTACGCTGGGACGCTGTTACGCACTCGTACCCTTACCTCGGGTGCGGATCGTGACACATTTTTAGTGGTGGCCCATGCAGGTCAGAAGTTACAATCAGTGCGATGTCGTAGTGGTGCTCGACTTAGAGTGCTGCTATGAGCCTGCTATTGTTTTAGAAGATATAGGCTATAGGCTAAGGGTACTCAATCACAATTAGGAAACTTCCAATTGCTTATATACAACTGTCCTTTCTTGATGCTGATTACTTGTACTCTAAATTGTCCTTCTTTGATATGATCTATCTTGTGCCATATTGACTTCTTTCTTTCGATCTATCTTCAGGATGGTGACGACTCGATCTCAGCATTTGGAGCCTATGGATACTAAGAGGCCCGCCACATCTCGCGAACCTGAGCTAGTCACTTCTCCTGTAGTCATTGCATCTGCAGCAGCAGTCGGGGGCGCTCCTCCACCAGTTGCGTGGACTGTCCCGGAGGTCGCTGCGGCAGGAGCAGTCGTGGGTGTTCTTCCTCCTGCACATCGGACTCCTCCGTCTGTAGCCGAGGATCTGTCTCCTCTGCCTCCACTACCTACCGATATGGGGCAGATGTTTGCCTTCCTTCGGCAGATGATGGAGGCCCAGCGACTCCAGACTGAGGCTCAGCAGAGGCAGATAGACGCGATGCGTCAGGACGTGAGGGATGCACACCAGTTGGCTCTAGCAGCTGTGGAGCAAAGGACTCCGCATCAGGGAGCGCATCCGAGGCCGGGCAATATCCAGGACTTCAAGAAACTGGGGCCTCGTGACTTTGGCGGGACTGATGGCGTAGTATATGCTGACGACTGGCTCGAGGACATCGAGCGTCAGATGTGGGCTTCTCGCCTAGCAGACGAACTGAAGGTCGATGCGGTGGGGCTACAGTTGTTAGACATTGCTCTCACCTGGTTCAGGAACGAGCCAGACCTTGCTGGAGAGGGCCATACCTGGACCGAGTTCAAGGTCCTCTTCAAGGAGAAGTTCTTTTCTCCTACAGACAAGATCGACTTGGCGAGGCAGTTTCAGAACCTCTAGCAGGGTGGTTTGTCTGTAGAGGAGTATGCTGCGGAGTTTGGCAGACTGAGGCGATACGTAGAGTACATGGTGCGTGAGTCGGAGATCAGGGCGAGCCGCTTTAGAGAGGGATTGATATGGGATATCAAGATCCTTATTCCCTATTTCTATGCGACCTATACCGAGATCTTTGCGGAGGCTCGCAAGGTGGAGAGAGAGAGTGGGGCCTGAAGCCCAAGAGGGACCGTGGTCTGTTTTTGGGTACTACCAGCAGCGCGGGGGCTGCTAAGCGTCCTCAACTCCAGCATCATTCTATTCCGCAATGCCCGCAGCAGATTCCTGCTCCAGTTAGGGCACCAGTTCAGCTGGTGCCCCGGCAGCAGCAGCAGGGACCGACGCAGCAGGTGCCTACTTGCCACTACTGTAAGAGGTCCGGACATCTTAGGGAGGTTTGCAGGAGACGTTTGGGTGTGTGCCTATACTGTGGCACCGAGGGGCATCAAGCGAGGGATTGTCCTTCGAACAATCGTCGTGCAGCTAAGGGAGCTCGGGGTAGGCCACCTATGGCACCGCATCACGCCCCACACCAGCAGCGGGATATACCCCGTCAGGGCAGGGCTTTTGCGATGACAGTTGAGGATCCTGCAGTCATTGGACTAGGAGGTTAGGTCTTGCACTTTCTTTCTACCTGTTTCTTTCTGCCCATTGATTGATGATTGCCTTCTTAGTACCTTTAGTTTGCATATGTGATGATCATGCTAGATTAAATAAAAAATCCAATGAAGACTGTAATAGCATGATACTGTAGAGATTTAAAACCATGTATGTGTTCTGATTCCCTGGATTGCATTTTATATAACTTAGGATAAAACTTAGTAGACTTTGATTATTGGGTGCTTGACTTGGAGAAGAGTACAACCGTTTCGAATTTCGAGGACGAAATTTTTCTAAGGAGGGTAGACTTGTAGCACAAAATGAGGATAATTTTAAAATTTTGTAATTATAATTATTTAATAATAATATTTAAACCATGTTATAATTTTTGGTGATTTTAAGTTAATTTAAAACTATTTAAAACTGCGACTTGTGATTTTGATGATTGACTAGTGTAACCCTAGAGTTGGCAAAGCCTAGGGACTAAGCATGACCAAGGGAGCCTAGTCATGTGATCAGGATGAGTAATTACAACTTTTTAGCCTAAGGGTATTTTGGTCATTTTGACAATTTTGTGAAATTGTAATTTTGAATAATTAAATATTATGCTAATCTTTTAGTTAATCCTTTACCTATAAGCTTAACCTAATCTAGATTGGTCTTGAGGTTAGGATCATGGTTAGAACATTCCTACTAAGTGCCAAGATTAGTAATATCTAGATATTTATAAGTAGGATATTTTCTTCTTAGGATATTTATGAAAAGAAAGCCTAGAACCAATATGAAGGCTTGGAATTGGGTGGAATGATCTTAGCCACTCATCTATACCTAAACAAACCCTAATTCCCTTAGATGACCAGCCATCAAGTGCCCCCCCCCCCCCCCCCCCCTTCCTATAAAGGATCCTTAAGAAGGCCTTTGCCTCTTTTTACAATTTCTTGAAACCCTACTTTGTTCTTCCCTAATCTCCTCCCATAATATCCAAATTGAGCCCAAATTGAGTCAAGTCAATTGCATCATCATCCCCAATAGTAGAGGAGACTTGTGGAGGCTTGCTAGCAAGGTTGGAGGACGTTTGAACCGTAGCAAATTAAGGAAGACGTCGAGTAGAGGCTCTTTTCATTGAGGTTTCACCCTCAATAGGTAAAACCCTAAAAACGCCTATAAATTCCCAAATTTTTTTCATAGATGCATCCATTTAGGGTTCCCCTAGGTGTAGCCCAAGTTTGGTAGAAATTTGTGTCCATTTCATGTCCGTATCGGACACATATCGGTGTAATTAATTGGTTGTTTGATAAAATGCTTGAATAGAATAAATTTTACTAATTTCGAAAACTAATTACATAGTAGTGTAGCCCTATAGGTAGGGATTAATAATCTCCAACTCTGAACACGAGGACACTTGTGTCCGTGTCCAAAACAGGGTCGGACCCGCAGCACGAGACACCGTACGGGGCTCGTGCGGCTGCCCTGCTGCTCAACATGATAGCGGACACAACAGTGAATCTTATAACACGAAAATTACGGACACGAGCGGGCAAACACTGAAAGCACACACACAAAATATGAGGAGAAACCATCGAGTGGTTAGGAAGAAATCGAGCCTGCACCGATTCTCGACTGTTTGTGCACACACGAAAATACCCCATTGATATGCGCTTCGCACGTGGACACGCGACTTCGTAGACATAACTCAGGAACCTAGACACATACCCTGACACCTCACCTAGCTACTGACATATGCACGAGACCTTTAGTGTTGTGTGTTGTGTCCTAGAGCTCTCGACATGTGTGCACGAGGCTGCTGTGTGCACATGTCCTGACACTGTGTTCTTTTGCATATTTCAACACTCGTGTCCACCTCCTGGACACATGGACACGACCCTAAGGTTGACACATATATGTTAGACACTTGTGCACTTGATATTTGAGTTTTCCTTGGATTTTGAGTTCGAAATGTACTGAGAACTTAGGTTACTATTTTTTTACTGATACTTCGAAAACAGGGTTTTAGTTCAAACTGATTTTGGGTTTGAGTGATAAACAGAGGTTTGATTGATATGAAACTAAGATGATTTGCATGTTAAACTGATGAGGTATATACCTGAGTATTGGGCTTAACTATATGAACTAAAAACTGAGCTTTAATTGGATGAGTATAAAATCGATTTGGGTTCCTTTGAATGTTAACCTTGATGTATACTAAACCATGAACCTGAGAATGGGTTAGCATGTTTCAAAACTGAGAATTCCCTAATTACAAAACCTGTGACTGAGATTGGAATATATGTTGGAAACTGAAATGGGATTTTGAACGGAAACTTGATTTTCCCAATGGGCTGAATCCTGAGAACTATTGGTAACTGGGATTTGATTTTAAAAACCTGTGAACTGAGATTACCTAGTATGTGTAACCTGAGTTAGGTGTGAACATGAGATTGAGGAGCATGTAAGTTCTATATATGTAATGATATATGTGTCTTAGTTGTATGGCCTGGTTTGAGTGTCAAATAAGAAAGAAAATGTCATGATAGATCATAGGACTGTAATGGGCATTAGTGTATCATTCATATGTGAAGGAAGAGGTAAATGTAGGCACCTTGGATACATAATAGATAGATGTGTATATGTATAGGTAAATGAAGATTTGGTATCCATATATACCAGAATAGGGTTTAGGAGTATTGATATAGGCATACTAGATTGTTGTACATATATATTGTATGTTTAGAATAGGTTTGAGTTGAGGGATAAGTTATGTGGGATAAAGGGATGTTACCCTAAATGTAGGATATATGTGATACACCCTATATATGTGTTATGGTTATGGGTTAGAAGTTAGAAGTCTAGTTTAATGTAGAGTATCCTAGTTGTGTTAGACTATGGGTATTGGTATTACTTAGATTTATTTAATATGAATGAAGTCAAGTTATAGGGTTGGTTGCTTACATACTTAAGTAGTTAGACTAGATTGAACAATGGTTGACCCTTTGACTAGTGTTGACCAATTGACTCTTTGACCTAGAATGACCAAGTTGACCAAATAGTTTAGGATTGACTTGGTTAGTCTAGACTGACCTGGGTTGACCAAAAGTCAACACTAAGACAAATGGACCAATAGTTTGACCAATTGACCTTTGATAGCTTAAGTTTGACATAGTTTGACTTGAAGGTTGACCCACAGTTGACTTTGACCTAGTTGACTTAGAATCATGTAGTTTGCATTGCAGATTTCCATTATTTCAATTTGAGTACTTAAATAACTTGTTTTACTCTAAATAGGACTCTATGACACCAGTTCGGACATCTATTTATATCAGTCATACAGGGTGACAGGCGAGCACATTCTCTGATAATATTTCTGTTTTATGATATCGTCTTTGTTTCTAGTATTTAGTGTAGATATCCTTGTTCTCTTGACACATTGTTCACACGGATTGATATTTGTCTGGATCCCGTCATAAGATGTTATTCCTCTTATATATGGTATGCCTTGTGCAAGTCCTTCTTGTTCCTTGTTCATTGTATAGACACGATTTCTGTGAAGAGAGCTGCTCCATAGAGAATGCGTGTCATGACGTGTCATGGTTGGATCCACTATATTAGTCAGGGATGGGGGTGTTAGCGTAGATATGTGATCAATACCCCACAGTATCATTGTATCACCATTGTATCCTCATTGTATAGTGTTAATCATATACTCACGTATGATTAGCCAAGCCAAACATTGTATCAAGTTCTAAGCCGATCACATGTTGAAACTAGTGCTAAACTCACATAGATAGAAGTTCCAGATTTTCGTACGTGTTATACACTGTTCTCTTGCCTTATCTTATTACAGTTTTGATATACCCTGTCAGGATGCATGTACGCTCTACTTTACCTAGTATATTCTCTCTATCTACTGCTACATTTTCAATATTGTATAACTAGAACTGTTGTTTGAGATTTTGTACTCGTTTCCGTCCTGACTGGACCTGTTGAAAATATTACAGATGATGAGGAGAAGTGTCCTACCTATTACGGTCCTCATGACATGGTTGGTATAGAGTTGGATACCCTAGTGCAGCAGGGGCTAGCTCTAGCAGATGAGGCCTTGGTATAGTTTAGTTGGTTTTAGAATAGTTCTGGACTCTGTCTCCAGATTACTTTGGCTTGTTATTATTAGTTAGTTTTCTGTTTTGAGATTGTTGACTCATAGATTTTGGACTCGTATTATTCTGTGTTGGATTTTCAGGATGATATTTATAAATCTTGTTGTCTTTATCTTTCAGTATTATTATCGTCATTCTTAGAGTTTGTGATTGAGTATACTATATTGTCATTGCTTGTCCTCCGTTCGGAGTTGACCATTCTCGACAGGTCTTGATATTATAACTATTGATAGATGGTAGACCTAGGCAGCGTTCTACACCATTTCTGTGGCGTAGGCTGGGACGCTGTTACACACTCGTACCCTTACCTCGGGTGCGGGTCACCATCCTTCCAATTGACAACTTACATACCCCCACATAAGAGGGGGACCACCACCTATGTACGACCGACCCTACAGACGGAGGCCCCTCCAATCCACAATCCCCAAACCTCATATTCTGCTCCCCAGGGTCCCAATACCTGTGCAGTAAATGACAATCACCAGGATTGGCTTACGAACCTGAATGATGGCGCAGGCCACCACGAATCAAGATCGAATGGCAAGACTTATGATATGATGGAGATGGACCCACTGGACTCTTCTTCACCAAACATGACTCTCCCAAAGCAGATAAGTCTAACCCAATCCCTGCCGAATATAGAGAAAGAAACTCCCCCGACGGCTGCCAGGTCTTCCTCCCTCCACCTAAACCATCCCCATGAGAACAGATCTACTCCTGCTCTGTACGAACCAATCATAGAATTACCACCATCACCTCCCCACCATCTGGACGCAGACACCAATTCCTTTTCCGTCCCTCCCCGAAAACTCATATGGAAACGAAGAGCAAGGCAGGCAGTCAAGCAAAACCTGAACCTATCATCCCTCCCTTGTCTCCCTGTCTCTAAGAAGCGGCCTGCTTCCCCACACTCCTCTCCTAGGCCTACCAAAAAGGCATCTTCTACATCCCAAATTAGTACTATGGACTTGGTCGTAGCGGCTGACCTTCAACAGCCGCACGCTCAATGTTGTTCTTCGCTTGGAACTGTCGAGGTTTGGGGAATGCCTCGACAGTCCAAACCCTCCGCCAATTCCTCTTTGCCTCCACCCCTTCCATCTTCTTCATCTCAGAGACCATGTCATCTCCACTCCATACTGGTCGCGTCCTCCCTAACATCGGATACTCCAACACATTCTCGGTCCCCCCCCCCCCCCCCGGTTGGCCATTCAGGTGGCCTATGGCTTGGGTGGGATGATTCAATAAATGCTTCAGTTTCCTCCTCTTCCCCGAACCTCATCATTCTATCCATTAGCAACAACCATAACTGCTCAGCATGGAACCTTCTGTGTGTACGGCTTCTCAAAGAAGAGTGACAGATCCAAGCTTTGGGACTACATTAAACAGTTAGCTGATTCCTTCGACGTCCCCTGGTGTTGCATTGGGGATTTCAATGCCATCATAAAATAGGAGGATAAACTTGGTGGCAGGATGGTCGACTCAAAGGACGTTGCTCCTTTTAACCGCTTTCTCAACCATTGCGGATTAATAGATCCGGGATGCGTTGGCCCGGCGTACACATGGACCAACGGGCGATCGCCAAAACACCATATAAAAGAATGTCTTGACAGAGCGCTCGCTGATGTCATTAGTGTAGTGCCCACCCTCATGCCACAGTTTCTACTTTGCCTTGATACAACAGTGATCATGCGCCCATCCTCCTCAACACATCCAACAGTATCCGCCACAGAAAGAGGCCACTCCGCTTTGAATCATTCTGGACATCCCACGATGCTCTCCCGAAGACTCTAATAGAATTCTGGCAAGAAGTAGACTCTAATCATCATCCGAACTTCATGCAAAAACTTCTTTCTACCATGAAGAAGCTCCATAAATGGGGAAGATCTGAATTCGATTTCGTTAAGACTCGTATCACCTCTCTCCAGACACAGCTTCTAGAAATCCAAGGAATGACTCCCACCCTCCAATCAATTCAAGACGAAAGAGAAATCTTGGCTGAGCCAAATGACATTCTTATGATGGAAGAGACATACTGGCAGCAACACGCAAAGTCTAAATGGATCCATGAAGGCGACAAGTGTACTAAATACTTCCACGTCAAGGCCTCTATGAGGAAGAGGAAAAATGATATTCGTGTCCTTCAACTACCTGACGGTAAGTGGTCGAATAATCACCGTATTATTGCTAATTCTATCCTTGAGCACTTTATGACTCTCTTCTGCTCTGATGAGTCCTCACCGATGGATCCTTCTTTTACCTTTTCTACAAATCCGATCACTTCTGAAGAAAACTCTGTTATTAGAGCCACGCCTAGCATGGAAGAAATTGAACATACAATAAAGTGCATGGGGCCTTTGAAAACGCCGGGTCCGGATGGCTACCCAGCTTTATTTTTTCAAAAATATTGGAATGTTGTGGGAAATGATCTTACGACCACTGTGCAACGCTTCTTCCTCGACTCTCAGATGCCCGCCTCGATCAACCACACCTTCCTCACCCTCATCCCGAAGCGTGACAACCCAACTACTTCGGCGGACTTCCGACCCATTTCCCTCTGCATTGTGACCTATAAAGTCATCTCCAAAATCCTGACAAACCGCCTACGACCGCTTATTGATAAACTAATCTCCCCATTCCAGAATGTCGTCGTTCCCGGCAGACACATCACCGACAATTGCATCATAGCCCAAGAACTCTTCCACGCTATGAAATCCGCTCCCGTGAAGAAGAATTCCTTCGCCCTTAAAATCGACATGGTGAAAGCCTATGATCGACTCGCGTGGCCTTTTCATAAAGCACACTCTTCACGGATTGGGAATTCAAGGACGCTCGAATGCCATCATCATGAACTGCATATCCTCGGCATCGTTCTCCATCTTGATCAACGGAACACTGAAGGGTTATTTCAGATCCAGGCGTAGGATACGGCAAGGCTGCCCCTTGTCACCATATATCTTCATTCTTTGCTCTGAGGTCTTATATCGCCTGCTCTACTGCTATGAACGCCAGGATCTCATTTACGGCGTTCGCATCAACCGGTACACCCCTTCGATCACACACCTCTTATTTGCTGATGATGTTCTCATTTTTTGTCAGGCAAAACCAAACTCTATGCTAATAATAAAAGAGATCCTCCACACGTTCTCGACCTGGTATGGTCAGAAGATCAACTTCGAAAAATCTTGTATCTATTTTAGCAAGGGTGTCCCCCCACAGACTCAGCAAGCCCTAACTTCCGTCCTCAATCTCTCAAAAATGGCCATTACAGACAAGTACCTAGGCCAGCAACTCCTGCTTCCCAAAGGCCGCACTTCATCATATACTACGTTGATCGAAAAATGCAACACTCGCCTCCGCGGATGGAAAATAAAACTACTTTCTCATGCTGGGAGATCCACCCTCATAAAGTCTACTCTGGGATCCATACCAGTCTACCACATGTCAACCCACAGAGTACCAAAAGCCATTACCAGCAAGACGAGGCAACAACAACAATCATTTTGGTGGGGTCATGACCAATCGGAGAAGAAGATTCATTTTCTCGCTTGGAACAAGTTCACCCAGCCTAGGAAGGAAGGAGGACTCGGCTTTCGGAACCTGGAATGGGTCAATAACTCCCTAGTTGGGAAGCTCCTTTGGAGATTCCTAGCACACCCTCAAAAACTCTGGGCCCAATTTCTTAAGGGAGTATACTTACAGAATAGAGACTTCTGGCGGGAACCAAAGCGAAGGCGATCATCCCCTACATGGTCTAGTATTTTAGACCTTCGAACCTTGATGGCAAACAACATATTTTAGAGAATCAATGGGGGATGGGTGAAAATCTACGACGACCTTTGGGTCCCAAACCTGCTTGGGTTCAGGGTGATCGGGCACCGTCCTGACATCAATACTCCGATACTGGTCCGCGAGCTTATGATTTACATGATAGAACATGGAACATTTCCCTTATCAATGCTCTGTTTACTCCCATTGAAGCAAAAGCGATATCAGAGATTGCTATTTCGGACAGTGATGGCCCGGACACTCTCATCTGGACCTGCTCAAAGAACGGGAACTTCTCTTCGAAATCTCTATATGAATTTATCCGGCAACAGACCTCTACATGCTCAGCATCATCCACTAATACCACAGCATGGAAACACATCTGGAGCATTCCCTACATCAGCCCACGAATCCATACTTTCATTTGGAGATTACTACATAACGCACTCCCTCTTCTATCTTCAATACACAAGCGAGTACCTGCCACAAATCCCCTATGCCCATTATGCCTACTTCATGAAGAAGATACAGACCACCTCTTCTTGCGCTGCCACATTGCCCGATCAAGCTGGTTCACTAGCCCCTTGGGGCTGCGAACGAATCACCATCTGAATGTACGACCACTCCTCCAAAGCTAGATCTGCGACCCCCAATGCCATGATGCCTTCCGAATGGGTGCTTGCCTATTGTGGGCAATTTGGAAGGCCAGAAATGACTGCATCTTCCGCCACGAAGCGCCAAGTGCCCACCGTATCGCAACCCATGCCACTTCCATCCATAATCTCTATCTCAAGGGTTGCCCACCTAGTATGGAAGAAACTCAGAGTCAAAGAAGAACTCTATCCGAGACAGTGCAATGGACCCCCCAACTCCAGATACTATCAAGATAAATGTTGATGGTGGCACGACCCCATCTTCTATCGCTACGGCGGCAATAGCCAGGGATTCGAACGATAATTTCATGGCTGCTAAAACCTGGTTTTTAGCGCCTTCCTATGGTGCTGACTGCAGCCTTCAGGCGGAGATCCAGGCCATTCGCCTGGGTATTAATCTTGCTAACAACTTCATAGACAAGGACATGATCATCGAGGGCGATTCCCTTATCGCGCACAAGTTCCTCAAGGAAGAGACCTCGCAGATCCCATGGAAACTCCACGATTTGATTTCCACAACCAAAGTGGAGGCAAATGCTCTTAGCAACCAACCCTGCTTCCTTTTCGTTAGAAGAAGTGGTAATATAGTGGCCCACACTTGGCAAAGTTTGCCTTGGTCAATAAGGACACCTCTATTTTCCAAACACCCCCTGATTGTATTGTCCAGATGATTGCTGATGAAGCATCACCTATTGTAGCTCCTCACATTTTTTGATAATGAATAAAAGCTACTGTTTCAAAAAAAACAAACCACCTTTCTTAACGAAACCCCCATCCCAAATAGGCATGTAGAGCATCTAAATATTCCTATATATATATATATATATATATATATATATATATATATATATATATATATATATATATATATATATATTATATATATATATAATATATATATACTCAAAACCCTAACCCTAAACATAACCAAACCCTTCCTCCCCCTCTTGGGTGACTCTATACCCCTCTCTCAACCAAAATTAGCAAAGCCCTACCCATCCATTCCCTTCATACAACTTTTTCATCCATCTACATCATCACCCCTCTCTCCACCCAAACACCATTAAATCTCCAAGAAGCCATCTCCTCTATGAAACCCATCAAAACTCCATTGTCATCACCTTCAACTCATCAAGTAAGGAGAAGAAAGTCAAACACAAGCAAGGAGGTGTTTTCTTGGACAACAAGAAGTATCATCATCCAATCTTTCGAAAGTTTTCAGTAAAGATTCTAACTTTCCTTCTCAAACCCCTATAGCCTAATTTTTTGAGAATTCTGAAAATTTATTGTTCTAGAACTCATATCTTTCCCTCTTTTGTTGTTATATTCTAGTCCATATATTGCGTGTTATGTGGTTGATAGATTGGCTTACAGTAGGACTAGTTTGAGACTTTTTTATGTAATTTCTTGAGAGTTTGTTATTATTTATTAAAAATAAATGTATATGAGTTTTATTACTGTAAATAAAATATTTTAAAATTATTTTTATGGTATTTTTTATCTCAAATCTGAATCCTAAAAATATGGGCCATTAGACTATGTTTTGTCTAAATTACTAACATAGGTTGGCTTATAAGTAGGGGCTGATTTTGGTATATAAATAGGGTATTATTTGAAGATTTTTTATCAGGTTTAAATATGTCTTTTTATGATATTTCATAATTATAGGTCATACCCATGGTTTGGTAGTATTCCGGACAAGTTTCGGACAAGACTAGTTGACACAGTATAGGCATAACCATGAAATATACCCAAAATTCTAAATCTAGAATTCAGAGGTTAAATTCCATATAAATCATGTTTAAACTATAATTTATGATTTTTTTGGTGATTTATATGTATGTCCTTTAGTTGGGACTTAACCTTGAATTTTGGAAGTCAAAAACCATGAAACTAGGTCCAAGATGTTTAGGAAACTCATGTGTAATTAGAATATTATAATAATTATTTTAATATGTGAACTCTTGATAGGCTTGGGTATTGACGACTCAGCGGGGATTACTTGTTTTCATGCATTCCATGTACTACTACTTCTTCTTATTTTTTGTCATTCTTGATTACTTGTTTCTCATGATTCTTGTCATTGTTATTTATCTTCGTCATACTTGCACGTACATTTTTTTCTTTATTCCATATAGCAATTCTATTCATATATAGATCTTGTTAATATGTGCTTAGTCCTGTGCTACAATCTCATGATATGCCTTGGCCTGGATTTGACTTGTACTTGACCTGGACTTGACATGTATGATTGACTTGATTTGACTCATAGTTTTAGGCAGGATATTGTTATTAGGCTTGGCTATAGTTGACCACTCTCGACCATGAGTCCCCACCGAGCTGCGATAGAGACTTATATGTTGTGAGTGTCACGCCCAGAACCAGAATACTGGAGAGCGGGGGACAAACACAGCCAGCTACGTACATTGAAGTATAATCCACCTCGATATGCGATCACGGCTGTCTAGATGCATGAGGGTTTATCTACAAGCCAACAGTCATTATGGTCATGAACAAGCCTAGTGTCTCAATCTCAACAAGCAAGTAATTGTTACAAGATGTAAGATCATCAGACATACGAATTAAGACGTCCCAAACATTACATATTCTGATGATCATGAAGCTAGTCATACAGAATACCAAGACTAACAAGAGTTTAAGTCATACATGGTCAACCCTAGGATTTGTCAATCATGTAACAGCCCGTAGGCAGACAAAAATTAAAGTTTCAACACGAGCTAACACTTGCTCGACGGTAAAATGCCTCAAAGAATATTTACAATAAAGTGGGAGAGCAAAATAAGAAATCCACTCATTGCCAAGATTACGTCTGGTGTTCACCATCTGGCTGGAAGGCTGGAGATCCTCGGGAGCTACTCCGAAATCTGGCCATAAAAAACCAGCTGGGTCAAACCCCAGAAAGAGCAAGTGCCACAAGGGAGGCTTCACTTAAGAACTAAAACCAGCATATTAGCACATGATACATAAAAGATAACGAAAAACATGAGTTAGGGAAAACAAGGTAATAAACGATAAGATAACTAAGGACTATTCCGTAACCAAGTTACAACCCGTAAACCAAACAAGGACCGATTGTAACCCTTCACCTGAACAGAACTTAGTCTCTAACCAATTATCGAATAAGTAAAGCATAACAGTAACGGGCTGAAGAAACCATGTACTGGCCTTGTCTAGGCAAGACTAGACTAGACTCCATCCATCAATCACGGCTAAGTAATGAGTACGATTTGATACTTTAACTAACTAGGTTATCACAAGCCTAGTTACTAACAAGATGCATTGAGATGTTTCAACAGCCACAAGCCTGCATATTTAATCCAGGTTATCCAGTTACAAGTTGAGAGAGTTGGATTAGGTGACTTAGGGGTGCAACACATGACGGTGTGCTGGAAATGTGCCCTACTCGACAGCATGCTACAAGTCCAACTAAAGCGCCCAGATAACGGGACTGCCTATAGCTGGAAAATCTCTTCATGGACTACTTGATCAATCTAGTCATTATCCTAGTCAGATTCAGTATGAATCTCTGACCGTGGTAACCAGGAATCCATGTCCTAGACATGATGCAAGATGAGACATGTAGCTTATACAAGCACAAACACCCACGGTGTCAAGACAATAGTTACTTAGCAAGTCAAGATAGCCGACGCAATACACATCAAGATTATCACGTTAGGTTATTTACCATGTCAAGAGTCTGTCACAACGGACCACTATCAAAAATTATCATGTCAAGTTACTTGTCAATGGTGCACCACAAGGGGTCACTATCAAGAGTTATCATGTCGTGTGCATGTTATCATATTCGTGCCAGATCCAAGTTACTAGCTCAAGACTATCAAGTGTCAAGTCGGGTCGTCGCAATTTAGGTCAAGTATATAAAACATGCAAAGAAGATCGAGAACACCCATATGGGAATGAAACCAAAAGTCACAAATGAATCCTGATTAAAGTGAGGCATGAAGATTCTTGAAGCTAAGACAAGATCTACAACTTTCATGTTTTGAGTTTTTTAAGATTTAAGCTACAAAATAGCTCAAACGAGCAAAAACAGTCATTCTGAGTGATTTGCGCACTGGTGTACGAGCAACACTGCCTATGGCGTGCGTTGCGCGCAAGCACGGCGCACACTGTGCGACAAAAATTGCCCACGGCACGCGGCGCGTAAGTTGCGTTGCGCACGCGAGCAAAACAACGCACATTGTACGCAAGCACGGCGCACGTTGCATGGCACGCAAGTGGCCTGCACGTGTGAGCAAAAATGCCCACGGTGCACGTTGCGAGCAAGCACAGCGTACGTTGCACGACAGCGCATTGCGCGGTGCGCAAGTGGCCTGCACGCGTGAGCAAAAATGCTAACGGCGCACGTTGCGTGGCAACACATTGTGCGACGCGCAAGTGTCCTGCACGCGCGAGCAAAAATGCCCACGGCGCATGTTGCGCGGCAGCGCGGCGCGCAAGTGGCCTGCGCGCGCAGCAAAAATGCCTACGGCGTACGTTGCGTGCAAGCACGGGGCACGTTGCGCGGTAGCGAAGACACTGCGCACGGTACTGTTCGTCGTCCCGACAACACCAAAAGGTGTAGGAAACCCATGAACACAAAAATGGCATAACTTGCTCGTACGAAGTCGAAATCAAGCGGTTCAAAAACCAAATTTGGGTAGAATTGAATTCCCTACAACTGGAACCATTAGATCTCAAAAATAACAAAGTTTCAGATATCAAAACCAAGAAAAACCGAAAAAGTTACAAACTTAGATCTACAAGAATCCATCCATCAAACCCAATAATGTCAATTCTAAAGAGGCTTAGAATCATGTAAGGAAAAGAATAGAACAATAAAACTTGAGATCCATCATGAAGCAAGTTGCACTTGCCTAGGGCTTGGTAGGTGGGAGGAGTAAATGAAGAAGATGAAGAAGTAAATATAAATAATGGAGGAGAGAGAAGGAGTTAGTTTTATACAAAATCTCTCCAGCTCAAACCAAAACAAACCAAGCCAAGCCAAGTCAAATTGAACCGAACCAAATTAAAATAAACTAAGTTAAGATTAAACCAGGACCAAACCAAGCCATGCTAGACAAGTCAAAATACG
This sequence comes from Iris pallida, assembly GCA_029216955.1. Taxonomy (NCBI): domain Eukaryota; kingdom Viridiplantae; phylum Streptophyta; class Magnoliopsida; order Asparagales; family Iridaceae; genus Iris; species Iris pallida. The sequence continues at coordinate 32,780 of JANAVB010042594.1, forward strand.
GGTCGGGAATCCGTACACGTATATTAGAAATACGCATAACGAAAATGGGAGTGACAGTGAGCCCCTACCGAGCTGTGATCTATAGGGTCATTAGCTCCCACTGATTTGCGGTTATCTCAATTTGTTGTAGTCACGTTTATTAGCACGATTCTTGACAGCATATGATTTTTCCAGTTTACATCCTTCTATTGTTCTTTCTTTATGTTTTACTTCTTGTGCCATTTTTTGTCTTTCCATCTATGTTATTTATTGTTACAGTAGGCATGTATATTATGTATCTTGTTATGTCTCCTGACGACCTGGTGATCTATCTCTCTAGGTTATTGTTGGTTTCCTTGTAGGTTACTGCTGAGATCTGACATAGACGTGTTGGGAGTTACTTCATCGGGATCTTCAGGTATCGTTAGTGATGCTTCTTATCCGTTCTTCCTTAGTTTATACTATGTAGTATTATTGTGGATATATATTGAGTACTTAGATTTTTACCTCATCTAGATAGCTTATACATATTTGAGTCGGACTAGAGCTTGGTTAAATACGTAGCTGGCAAATTATGTATCTTGGTCCTATGTTTTTGGGACTGCGGCATGACACATATAAGAAGAAAGCAAGCTCAAATGGAAGAAGCTCGATGAATAATAGCAAAAATTTTATGTTGTCGGTACAGACCAGTATGCTGGTAGTGTGCCGATTTTATGCCACAGCAAGTCTCTATCGACAAAGTTGATCAAAACCGACATGTCGTCGGTATAGACTAGTATATCGGTGGTATGCCATTTTTATACCACATGAACTCTTTGTCAACCGATTTGATCAAAAATGAAATATCGGCAGTACAATACAGTGTGCCGACGGTATGATGATTTTAGACAGAATTCAGGGTAACTCTACGAAAACGGATTCCAGGGCAGAAATTGTATCCCAAAATCTACCAAAAATAAGTCTAACAGGAAATCAATACTGGGGGTAAGTCTCATATAGCATATAAACTAGGTTTCGTAGTAGTAACTATGGTAACACTCCTGATACCGAGTTTTCCAGCTAAGTAAATATCAATATTTATAGAAAATCAAAACCTAGCTCAAACCAAATTCAGACACATGTACATAAATGAGAATCATGAAGAAAACGTATTTAATAAAATAAGTTTTGGACAAGATTGAGTATTTAATACCAAAGAAAACAAAACGAAAATAAAATAATATTGTTCAAGAGTTTGACAATATGTAATTGCCTAAAAATGAGCTCCCAGCCTGAACCTTCTAATCCACCACCAAGAGAGATTCAGAAACCATACTCTTAGGCCTCAAGACCAAGCTCCAAGCTCACGAAAAAATGGAGAGAAAATGAAGTGAGGAGAAGAGAAGAGGAAAAAAAGAAACAAAATAAAGGGGTATATATAGAAGAGATGAATTAATTGAGATCATCGGATATGCCACGTCAGAAATCCACCACTCAATTAATTCAATCTTGACTATGTATAAAGAAAACCAAGAAACTATTGGATAAAAGGGTGCTTCAGAACCATAGAATAAAAAATAAAGTTGGTTATAAACCAATCGATGATAGCATGCATCGATTAATACTCACAGGAAAATACTTCCAGGCATTATACTGGCTGACAGACCAATGTAACGACGGTATACTAGCCAGGGGAATAATTTTCAAGTTCGAAAAATTCCAAGGTTTTGTTCTATGCACTGGTCCTAGCACTGGTGTATGGCAATGCAAAGGATATTCTACAAGTCACTGATAGTCTTGTGATAACCATGGTTGCCACAAACTCGAGAAAAAATACGTTGCATAAGTCATTAAGTATTTTTTAAGAGCAGGAATTTAAAAAAATATAATAAACAATAAAAACTCATGTATCCCAATACAAATACCGATATTGTGAGACGAGTCTCATACAACTCACAGATCAATTAGGTATGAAATATTGGTCACAGAAAGTCGCATGTTAATTATGATGCTAACAAAAATTTACTCGAAAATGAGCTACATTTTTCGGGATATAACTCCTACAAATTGGTGCAAATTCCATGACGAACTTAGTGTAAATTCTTCAGTAGAAAAATCATCATAAATAGCAAACAAATTACTTTTAGCTTCCTACTTTAAGTATGCGTTGCCTTAGATGTGAGGATTCGAACAAAATTTATAAAGGTGAAAAACCTCCTCGAATATAAGAGTAATTAATATTTTGGTACAGGTAGGTTTTGTTTAAATTGCAGTTCAATAGAAGAATTTTTTGTGCAATCTAATGAATTTCTAAACTCTACCAAAAATAATTTTAAGAAACTAAACAGATAGATGAAGTCGCCAATAAATTTTGAGCACAAAATAAATTTTGTCCCTCCCAACCATCGCTCAAAGTTGAAATCAATCCCTTTGAAACTTGTTCTTGGAATCTCCACTCTTCTAAAAAGAAAAACCTAACCCTACACACATAGGGATCACAATGGTCGTGGCAGCTCCTCATAGGATGACTAGCAGGCCTTGCCTGCTGGATTTAGGCGTGGGCCTGATGTTTGGTTTTTTTAATTTTCAGTTTCTAATTTATTAATAATTTTGTACTAATAAATCATAATAATTTCAATTTAATTCCAAAATTCACCAAACAAAATTATTAATTATTTAGGCTCTATGAACCTACCAGCCAAATTTGGGCCTAAATGTCGTAGGAATTTCCTTAGAAAATTTTTAGAAGTCCTACAGGTTAATTAGTTTAATCACTAATAATTATAATAAATTTTTTTTGCCTAAAATTAGTAAAATAATTTCAAAAATTATGAAAAATTATAGGGCCTAGTCTAGGGCTACATGAACCATTGTCTAGAGTTTGGGGTCAAACTAAAGTCATGGTTGTCCGCGGTAATTTCTGATTCGTTAATTTTCCTACTTTTCTTAGTGTAATTATTCTAATGACTTCTAAAATTCGGTGAGTCCTAGAATACTTATAATCCACTAAGTTGAGTTACTCTAAAGTTCTAGGATGTTATCAAGTCTTAGCTTATTATTATGTTGCAGGCCTAGGAATGTCGTCCCGGCATTCCCGAAGCAATTTCAATTATCCTATTTCAATAGTGGTCAGCGTGTTTTAGGGTTTCCAAAATCAAAATAATATAAAATCTCTCGTATTCCAATTAGGTTTTTTTTGCTATTGAATGCTACCGGTATAGTATTACCATTACCAATTTTGATCCAATCAGAACCATCTTAGGTGGTACGAAGGTAAAATTATTCATATCTAAGGTCAAATAATGTATCGCCATTTTCAGGATACCAATTGTTATCAAAAGTTGAACCAGGCAAACCAATGTAAGCTTAAGGAGGTGCTGAAGGACCCTAAAAAGGATTCATCAAATCAAAACCAGCAGTCTAAGGCAACATGACTCTTACGGCCACATAATTGACACGGACCTACAGCATTTTGAATAGAGGTCCGAATTGTTGACCCAAACTGGATCGCAGTCAACCTAATCTTGATAATTAACAAATCGATATTTGGCATGATCCAACTCAACACATATATCGTCATCAAAACTACAAATCAGATGACTAACACATATCAAGTCAGACAATCATCATCGACGATTGCTCGACGAATACTGCTGGAACTTTGTCACGCCCCAGAACCAGAATACTGGAGAGCGGGGGCGACATAGCCAGCTACGTATATGAAATGGATTTCCATCACGTTATACGGTCACGGTGTCTAGATACATGAGGGTTTACTACAAGCCAACAGTCTCCTATGGTCATGAACAAGCCTAGTGTCTCAATCACAAGCAAGTAAGTAAATGTTGCAAGATGTAAGATCACCAAATATACAATAGTAAGGCGTCCCAAACATTACATATTCAGTTGATCATAAAGCTAGTCGTTACAAAATGTTTGGACTAGCAAGAGTTTCAGTCATACATGATCAACTCTAGGATCTGTCAATCATGTTCAGCCCGTAGGCAGACAGTAAGTAAGTGCAATCGAGCTAAACAGGTGCTCGTCGGCTAAACGCCTCAAAAGAATATTTTATAATGGAGTGGGAGAGCAAAAATAATCCACTCGTTGCCTGGTTACGTCTGGTGTTCACCATCGGGCTAGAAAAGCGGTAGATCCTCTGGAGCTGCTCCGAAATCTGGCCATACAAAACCAGCTGGGTCAGATCCCAGAAAGAGCAAGTGCACAAAGAAAGCTTCACTTAGGAACTAAAACCAGCAATTAGCACCATAGTAATAGATTAATAATAAAGACAGGAATTTAAGAAAAGCATAACAGGTGATATACGATGAGATAACCAGGGAACTATTCAGATAACCAGGTTACAACCCGTAAACCAAACAAGGACCGGGGTTGTAACCCTTCGTCTGAACAAAACTGGAATTCACCATTTATCGGTAAATTAAATACAGGCATTCAGGTCATGCAGTAATCTGGAACAGGATCAGGACAAGACTAGACTGGTTAGACTCCATCCAATCATTTCATGGCCAAGCAAGAATTACGGCTTGATACTTTAACTAACTAGGGTTATCACAGGCCTAGTTACTAGCAAGATGCAGTGAGAATCATCCACAGCCACAAGCCCTACAGACCATCCAGGTTACCCGGGTTGAAAGATTTAGAGTTGAATTCAGGTGGGTACATCGTCCAGGAAACGAATGTACCCTTAGGTAGCTTGAAGGGTGCAACACATGACAGTGTTGGAAATGTGTCCTACTCGACGGCAGGTTACAGATCCCAAGGCGTGCCCAGGTAACGGGATTGTCTGTAGTTGGGAGATCTCTTTATAACTAATGTATTAATCTAGTTATTTAGCCTTAGTCCATTTCAGTAGGTACTCCTGACTGTGGTACTCAGGAGTCCCCTCCTAGACATGATGCAAGACAGGACTGGATTATTTGTACAAGCACAATCGCCCACGGTGTCCAGATTAATTATACAGGTCATGTCATGTCAGGTAGCCGTCGCAACAGTTTATCAAGATATATCATGTCAGGTTATCATGTCAAGTTCACTGGTCAAGAGTGCGCCACGACGGGCCACTATCAGGTCATGTCATGTTTACTTGTCACACATGTCGTGTACCATTGCCATTTCAATCATGTCAATCAAATCGTGATTTATCAATTCAGGACAAAAGGCGTAAGGATATAAAATGGGTATAAATATACCATAGGAGTTCCAAGGCATGGGCAAAAATAATAAAAATAACAGTACCGAGCTATAGGAGAGTCATGCGGTTCAGAAATATGCGACCAGGAATAATCTCATGCGGCTGGAGGAGAACAGCCCATGCGGCTGAATAGGGTGGCGTATGCGGCTGATAAAGGAGACCCTATGCGGCTAATGATATCAGTCCTCATGCGGCCAGGGATAAGATGACGCATGCGACCATGCGGCTGAGATGAATTTGTCCATGCGGCTGAGACAAGAGCGGAGCCATGCGGCTGAAAAGGGTGCACTTATGCGGCCAGGAGATAAAAAGGGGGATACATGCGGCTCAGGAAGTTGTTCTCATGCGGCTGGGTCAAGTAAAGTCCCATGCGGCTAGCGGGGAGAGAGGGCGCATGAGACTAAGTCAGAGCATTCATGCGACCGGAAGAAGTGGGGTCCTCATGCGGCTAAAGGAGGGCACATGCGGCAAAAAGGGTAGCGTCTCATGCGGCTCAAGAAGTGCAGGGTAATATGCGGCTGGGGACTGCTCGAGTTATACGGCTAGATGAGTTCGACACTCATGCGGCTCAAGAACTTCCAGCCATGCGGCTGAAGAGAACACTTGCCGCATGAATTATTCATGCGGTCAAGTCAAGCACAGTTCATCTTCTCCAAAATTTCAGAGAAGAAAAACACCATGAGAGCCAAGTCCTCAAGCTCCATAACTCCATCATCCGGAGCCCAAATTCGAACTTCCATAGGTCAAAACGGGCAGAATGAAATGCTCTACAACATGAAACCATCAAAACTCAGAAATAACAAGATTAAGTAGATCAAAACCCAAGAAATCCGAAAATAAAGTAACTTAGATCTACAAGAATCTAGCCATGGAAAGTAAAAATGCCAAATACTAAAGTAAGTTAAAATGCTGTAAAGAAGAGAATGAAGCAATAAAATCTGAGTTCCTCCATGAAGCAAGTTGCACTTGCCTAGACCTCTCTCTCTCTCTCTCTCTGGTAGGTGAAGTAGTAAATGGAAGAAGAAGAAGAGTAATGAAGAGAGAGAAAGAAGAATGGGTTAATAAATGGTAGTGGTGGTGGTAGGTAGGGGGTTCACCCTTTGGTCCATGATGAACCAAAGCAATTCCAAACCGAACCAAGCCAACCCGAGCCAAGAATAAACCAAGCCATGAAGAAAACTAAGCAAGGAATCAAGCAATACAAGATAAAATACGTACACGTATTCTAAAATACGTAATACGAACCACGGACATTACAACTACCCACCTTAAAAGAATTCCGTCCTCGAAATTTAATTAAGAGGCTAGAGAAACGAGGACAAGCTATCACAAGCAAGCTATAACTAGGCATGCAATCACTCATTCAAGCGAGGAATCGAAGGCATGAGGCATAAGAAGACATTATACCTCACTAGTCAAACAAGTCTGGATACCGCGATCGGATGTCATCCTCACGCTCCCACGTTGACTCCCCCAAAGAGTGATGACCCCAAGCAACTCGGACTAACTTGATAGTCTTGTTCTTGAGTGTCTTCTCTCTCCGGTCTAATATAAACACGGGCCTCTCCTCATACGAAAGGTTGGTACCAAAAACCAATTCCGAATGATCTAGGATGCACCTCGCTTAGCGACGGCGGAAGAGCGAGACGATAGGATACATCTCCTACTCGCTCCAGAATATCGAACGGCCCTATATACCTATGACTAAGCTTTCCTCGTGCGCCGAAACGAATGACGCCACGGTTAGGCAAAATTCTCAGGAATACATGGTCGCCGACAGAAAACTCGAGAGGGCGCCGATGAGAACCGGTCCAATGGCGCTGGCGATCTTGGACAACTCGAAGATGATCCCTGACTCTTCTGACTACTACGACTGTCTGGACAATCATTTCTGGACCGAGCATCTGCCTCTCTCCGATATCATCCCAGACTAATGGGGATCTGCACTTCCTTCCATATAGTGCCTCGAACGGTGCCATCTGGATACTGGCTTGGAAACTGTTGTTGTACGAGAACTCTACCAGGTGCAGGTGATCTTCTATGAACCACCGAAGTCAAGTGTACAGGACTGTAACATGTCTTCAAGAGTCTGGATCGTGCGCTCTGACTGACCATCTGTTTGCGGATGATATGCTGAACTGAACTGGAGATGAGTTCCCAAACTCTCCTGCAGGCTTCGCCAAAAGTGCGACGTAAATCTTGAATCTCGGTCCGAAGTGATACTGACACTCCGTACAACCTGACAATCTGCCTGAGGTACATCTCTGCTAACTGAGCTGTCGACTGACCAACTCTGAACAGGAGAAAGTGAGCTACCTTCGTGAGCCGATCAACTATAACCCAAATAGCATCTCGACCAGCTGGGGATCTAGGTAATCCGGTCACAAAATCCATGGTCACATGTTCCCATTTCCATTCTGGGATCGGCAAGGGCTGAAGAAGTCCAGCCGGCCTCTGATGTTCAGCTTTAACTTATTGACAAACCAAACACCGAGAGACAAACCGGGCTATCTCTCTCTTCATGCCATTCCACCAAAAGTGCTGCCGGATATCACGGTACATCTTCGTACCGCCCGGATGAATGGAATATTGAGAACTGTGGGCCTCTGCCATGATTTTCTGTCTGATATCTCCACTGGGTACACAAAGACGCTTACCATGCCTAAGTGTACCGTCTTCATGAATGCATAACTCCGGTCTTCGTCCTGCCTCACACTCTGCTCTGAGTCGCTGAAGCTTAGAATCTGCTGACTGTGCCATCCGGATCCTCTCGACGATAGTGGACTGAACTTCTATGCTGGCCATCAATGCCACACTGGAAGGGAGAACAACTTCAATACCCATTTTTTGAAGATCTGCTAACAGTTCCGGTTGCGCTGTTAGAAAATAAACTTCGGCTCTCCTACTCAATACATCTACAACGACGTTGGCCTTCCCAGGATGATACTGCAGGTTGACATCATAATCCACCAGTAGCTCTAGCCACCTTCTCTGACGCATATTAAGATCCTTCTGGGTGAAAACATACTTCAGGCTCTTATGGTCGGTAAAAATCTCCACCCTATCTCCGTACAAGTAGTGCCTCCACAACTTAAGTACAAACACTACTGCTGCCAGCTCCAAGTCATGGGTTGGATAATTCTTCTCGTGATCACGGAGTTGTCGTGACGCATAAGCTATTACCTTCCCATGCTGCATCAGAACACATCCTAAACCTCTGCCTGAAGCATCACAATACACTGAGAATCCTCCGGTTCCATCTCGAAGCGTGAGAATGGGTGCCGTCATCAAGCCTCGCTTCAACTTCTCAAAAGAATCCTGACATTCTGCTGTCCAAGCAAACTGCACATCCTTGCGGGTCAACTGGGTCAATGGCACTGAAATCCGAGCAAAATCTGAAACAAACCGCCGGTAGTAGCCGGCCAATCCAAGAAAACTGCGAACTTCTACAACGGTGCTAGGCACTGGCCATGACTCAATAGCTACAATCTTCTGAGGATCCACTTCTACTCCTCTTCGAGTGATGATGTGACCCAAGTACGAAATGCGATCGAGCCAGAACTCGCATTTACTGAACTTGGCACAACTGGTGCTCCCTGAGAGTCTGAAGAACCACACGGAGATGCTGCTCATGCTCCGCTTCACTTCTGCTATAAACCAGGATGTCATCCAAGAACACAATCACGAACTGATCCAAATAGGGCATGAAAATACGATTTATGAGATCCATGAATACCGCCGGCACATTGGTCGCTCCAAATGGTATCACTAGGAACTCCCAATGCCCATACCTCGATCTAAAAGCTGTCTTCGGGATGTCCTGCTCTCTGATATCCTGAGCGCAAGTCGATCTTCGAGAATACTGCTGCCCCTTTGAGCTGATCAAACAAGTCATCTATCCTCGGAAGAGGATATCTGTTCTTGATTGTCACTGAATTCAAGGTACAATAATCAACACATAACCTGGACGTACCATCCTTCTTTTTCACAAGAAGCATCGGGGCTCCCCAAGGCGATCCACTAGCACGAATGAATCCCTTGGTTCGAAGTTCTTCAATCATCTTGTACAATATCTCTAGCTTTGATGGCGCCATCCTGTAGACTCTCTCTAACACTGGGGCTGTCCCGGGAATCAAGTCTATGGTGAACTCGATCTCCCGCTCTGGCGGCATACCTGGAAGCTCCTCCGGGAAAACATCTGGGAGCTCTTCGACTATCCGGGGCAACTGCACGGCTGCTGCTGCCATCCGCAACACTGGAGGAGAAGGTTCAACTACGCCTCGGGAAAAGGAAAACTCTGGCTCACCTGGAATGCTAAAAAAACCCTACCAATATAGCAGTCTATTCTAGCATACTGGTTCCTCAACCAATCCATCCCTAAGACCACAACATAATCGGCCATCGAGAATTCTATCAATCTAGCAGAAAATTCCTTACCGCTAATTACGATTCGACACGAGGAAAATACCCTATCGACTCCCACAAGTCCATTACCAGTAAGTATATTAAGCCTTACTGATAATGACTCGGGCTCCAATCTATCTGTGTCGCGAATCATACAGACATAAAAGAATGTGATGCACCAGAATCAAATAAAGCTGAAGCTGGAAAGGAGTTGACGAGAATAGTACCTGCCACTACCTCTCCTGGTGCCAATCCTTCCTCTGCGGTCATCACCATAGCCTGACCATGCCCTCGGGGTGTTGGTCCCCTCTGCTGAAATCCTTGCTGCCTGCTCTGACTCTGGGCTTGGACTTGTGCATACTGCTGGGGGTTCTACTGCTGGAATACTTGAGACTGAGGCGGCAACGGCCTCGACAATGGATACTGCTGCTGTTGGACCGGAGCTGGTCCTCTCACCGAAGAGCTAGAAAGGTTGGACGATGATGAACCACCCCTATTCGGCAGGATCCAACCCTATGGTCTACTGCTCCACAAGCCAGACACAACCCCTGTGCCCTGCGACACTCTGCTACCACATGGCCTGGCTTCCCACAATGAGAACATCCCACTGCGGAATACTGCTTCTGCTTCTGCTACTGAGGGTACGTCGGGGCTGAATGCTGAACCGACGTTACTGAGGCCGCTCGCCTCGGAGCTCCAATAGTCAAGGCCCTGGCTGTCGAGGCTGGGGCTGAAGACTGATTCATCTGACCGTGGGATTCCGACCTCCGGCCCTATCCACAATCCTCTGGGAGGTATACTCATGCCTCCTAGCTGCTCTTAAGACTACATCAAAAGTCTGATGCTCAAACTGCTCAACTGCTAATAGAATCTCCAGGTGAAGCCCCTGCTGAAATTGTTGGGCTCTATCATACTCTGTTGCCACCAAGGTGGGAGCAAACCGACTGAGTCTCGAAAACTCGGCCGCATATCCATCGACCGTCCTGTCCATCTGCTTCAGATTGGTAAACCTCGTCTGTAGATCGTACCGAGCTACAGCATCAAAATACTTGGTCTGGAATCTCTCTCTGAACACCACCCAAGCAATGGGTGCTGCTAACCCAACAGCCTGAGCTGCCTACCAGCTACGGGCAAGATCTAATAACTGCAGGCGCACCACGGCTACCTTCTCGTTCTCTGGGGTCTTGGCTGCTTCTAGAATCACCTATGTGTCCTGAAGCCAAGCATCTGCAGCGATAGCGTCTTCACTGTCGTCGAAGAAGGGAGGGTTCAAGCGCTTAAAGCTGGGCTGCGCTATTTCCCTGATGACCTCCTCTGGCCAAAGCATCCGTCACTGCCTGGTGCAAGGCGTCTCCTCGGCGATCTTGAGAAGCTATCAAGGTCCTGACGAGACCTACCAAAGTGCCATCATCAGGCTCGGCAGGCTGAACTGGCTGGACTGGTGGTTCTCCGTCAGAAGGCACGACTCTGGAGGGTACTCCCGAATGCTGGGCTTGATCTCCGGGTTGCTGCTGATCCGCGGGAAGTGCTCCGCCTCGCTGACTGGCAGGTCCAGGAACGATGCCGCTGAAGAAGACGACATGGGAAACCATAAGGAAGGACCAGGACAGATCAATGATACAAGCATATGATCAGGACAAGAATCCAGGATTCAGAAGATACGAGCAGAGATCAAAGGCGAATACTGATTGAGACATCTATTCGGTAAACCCTCACACATCTTGATTTACAAGACCTGCATGGGCCACCACTTAAACCATGTCACGCCCCAGAACCAGAATACTAGAGAGCGGGACCGGACATAGCCCGCTACGTATATGAAATAGATTTCCATCTCGCTATACGGTCACGGCTGTCTAGATACATGAGGGTTTACTACAAGCCAACAGTCTCCTATGGTCATGAACAAGCCTAGTGTCTCAATCACAAGCAAGTAAGTAAATGTTGCAAGATGTAAGATCACCAAATATACAATAGTAAGGCGTCCCAAACATTACATATTCAGTTGATCATAAAGCTAGTCGTTATAAAATGTTAGGACTAGCAAGAGTTTCAGTCATACATGATCAACTCTAGGATCTGTCAATCATGTTACAGCCCGTAGGCAGACAGTAAGTAAATGCAATCGAGCTAAACAGGTGCTCGTCGGCTAAACGCCTCAAAAGAATATTTTTACAATGGAGTGGGAGAGCCAAAAATAACCCACTCGTTGCCCTGGTTACGTCTGGTGTTCACTATCGGGCTGGAAAAGCGGTAGATCCTCTGGAGCTGCTCCAAAATCTGGCCATACAAAACCAGCTGGGTCAGATCCCAAAAAGAGCAAGTGCCACAAAGGAAGCTTCACTTAGGAACTAAAACCAGAAATTAGCACCATAGTAATAGATTAATAATAAAGACAAGAATTTAAAAAAAGCATAACAGGTGATATACGATGAGATAACCATGGAACTATTCAGATAACCAGGTTACAACCCGTAAACCAAACAAGGATCGGGGTTGTAACCCTTCGTCTGAACAGAACTTGGAATTCTCACCATTTATCGGTAAATTAAATACAGGCATTCAGGTCATGCAGTAATCTGGAACAGGATCAGGACAAGACTAGACTGGTTAGACTCCATCCAATCATTTCACGGCCAAGCAAGAATTACGGCTTGATACTTTAACTAACTAGGGTTATCACAGGCCTAGTTACTAGCAAGATGCAGTGAGAATCATCCACAGCCACAAGCCCTGCAGACCATCCAGGTTACCCGGGTTGAAAGATTTAGAGTTGAATTCAGGTGGGTACATCGTCCAGGAAACGAATGTACCCTTAGGTAGCTTGAAGGGTGCAACACATGACAGTGTGCTGGAAATGTGCCTACTCGACGGCAGGCTATAGATCCCAAGACGTGCCCAGGTAACGGGATTGCCTGTAGCTGGGAGGTCTCTTTATGACTAATGTATTAATCTAGTTATTTAGCCTTAGTCCATTTCAGTAGGTACCTAACCGTGGTACTCAGGAGTCCCCTCCTAGACATGATGCAAGACAGGACTAGATTATTTGTACAAGCACAATCGCCCACGGTGTCCAGATTAGTTATACAGGTCATGTCATGTCAGGTAGCCGTCGCAACAGCTTATCAAGATATCATGTCAGGTTATCATGTCAAGTTCACTGGTCAAGAGTGCGCCACAACAGGCCACTATCAGGTCATGTCATGTTTACTTGTCACACCATATCGTGTACCATTGCCATTTCAATCATGTCAATCAAATCGTGATTTATCAAGTTCAGAACAAAAGGCGTAAGGATATAAAATGGGTATAAATATACCATAGGAGTTCCAAGGCATGGGCAAAAATAATAATAAAATAACAGTATCGAGCTATAGGAGAGTCATGCGGTTCAGGAATATGCGGCCAAGAATAATCTCATGCGGCTGGGAGGAGAACAGCCCATACGGCTGAATAGGGTCAGGCGCATGCGGCTGATAAAGGAGAGCCTATGCGGCTAATGATATCAGTCCTCGCGGCCAGCGGGATAAGAGGGCGCATGCGACCATGCGGCTGAGATGAATTGGTCCATGTGGCTGAGACAAGAGCGGAGCCATGCGGCTGAAAAGGGTTCGCTTATGCGGCCAGGAGATAAAAAGGGGGGTGCATGCGGCTCAGGAAGTTGTTCTCATGCGGCTGGGTCAAGTAAAGTCTCATGTGGCTAGCGGGGAGAGAGGACGCATGAGACTAAGTCAGAGCATTCATGCGACCGGAAGAAGTGGGGTCCTCATGCGGCTAAGGGAGGGCGCATGCGGAAAAAAGGGTAGCGTCTCATGCGGCTCAAGAAGTGCAGGGTAATATGCGGCTGGGGACTGAACGAGTTATGCGGCTAGATGAGTTCGACCCTCATGCAGCTCAAGAACTTCCAGCCATGCGGCTGAAGAGAACACTTGCCGCATGAATTATTCATGCGGTCAAGTCAAGCACAGTTCATCTTCTCCAAAATTTCAGAGAAGAAAAACACCATGAGAGCCAAGTCCTCAAGCTCCATAACTCCATCATCCGAAGCCCAAATTCGAACTTCCATAGGTCAAAACGGGGCAGAATGAAATGCTCTACAACATAGAACCATCAAAACTCAGAAATAACAAGATTAAGTAGATCAAAACCCAAAAAATCCAAAAAATAAAGTAACTTAGATCTACAAGAATCTAGCCATGGAAAGTAAAAAATGCCAAATACTAAAGTAAGTTAAAATATTGTAAAGAAGAGAATGAAGCAATAAAATTTGAGTTCCTCCATGAAGCAAGTTGCACTTGCCTAGACCTCTCTCTCTCTCTCTCTTGGTAGGTGAAGTAGTAAATGGAAGAAGAAGAAGAAGAGTGATGAAGAGAGAGAAAGAAGAATGGGTTAATAAATGGTAGTGGTGGTGGTAGGTAGGGGGTTCACCCTTTGGTCCATGATGAACCAAAGCAATCCCAAACCGAACCAAGCCAACCCGAGCCAAGAATAAACCAAGCCATGAAGAAAACTAAGCAAGGAATCAAGCAATACAAGATAAAATACGTACACGTATTCCAAAATATGTAATACGAACCACGGGCATTACAAACTTGTCTTCGAAAGTCTGTATTTTTTATATTTTATTTGAGTCTAGGCTTTTTGTATATTGAGTCGCACTGAGTACCTCAGTCATAGACTAGAAGCCCCATAAACAAAAAGCCAAACTGCCAAAGCTCATTTAGCCCATTGAGCATTATGTCTCCTAAATTCCATGAGCTAATTTTAGGGATTGCTCATTACTAATTGTCCAACGGCCAAATTTTTGAATTTTGGGACAGAGTTCTGGCCGAACACTGCCTCCCAGGACTAGTATATATAGGCACCCTTTTCACCCATTTCAATTAATTCAATCTTCTCATCTCTTCTCTCTTATAGCCTATACATCCTAAAGAGCCATACTCTTCTCATCTACTAGCCACAAAACTTCCCCAGCCTACAAGGTGCTCGGTGCGAGTCAATTAGAAGTTTTGTGCAAGAGTCTTCAAAAAGTCACTTGGAAAATTTCAAGTTTCGTCTCAGCGATCTTTTCAAGAAGTTGATGTGCTCTTCTGTGTAAAGGCACGTGGTTGTAAAGCTATTTCACAAATAGTGGTTTTCAATCCTGAGTTAGAGTTCTCAAGCCTGGACTAGTCCTCCACGAGGGAAACCAGGTTAAAAATTGTTGTGTTTGCATATGCTTTCTGATCTCTACTTTATTTCCGCATTATACTCTGATTAATTATTTACTAGTTGGGATTGAATAGAGTTGATTTTTAATTGATTATTATTTTCGCAAGTACTCTATTCACTCCCCCCTCTAGAGTTGCCTACACGTACTTCACGAATATTGTCGCGGCCATGATTATTTTGATTGGAGCGACTATTCTTTTGATTTTGATGGCTATTATTCCGGTTTTTAGAGCCATTGTTATGGCGATTCTGTTGATGATGTCGGTGTTTAGTGGCAAGATTAACCATGGGTTGTTGAATTCCCAACTGAGCTTCAACTCTCATTTCAAAAGA